>JARHVA010010693.1:0-25000 GCA_037957365.1 Torreya grandis | reverse complement strand
CAACATATGGCTCACCTTATAATTCGAAGTAGACCTAATGTAAATAGGGAGAATAATATAGGCCCAACCATATCACATCAACCTGTCTGATCACCTACTATTTTTGGTACACATGTTGTTGTAGGAGGTGTGGGAGGCAGTAATGGTGGTGGTTATATTGGAGGATTATTAGGAAATAATGTTGGAGGAACTATTGGACCTACACCACAAGGTTTAGGAGGAATTGGAGGAATGACACAATAGGGTCCACTATAACCACTAAGTGAACATATGGTATACTATGAAATAATGATTCATATCCTTGAATATTGAGGTGTTAAAAATTTCATGGAACACGCCCATAAGTGTGAAATAATTTGGTGAGTTCATGATATTACTTATTTAAAATGAAAGTATACTTAGTTTGCCACTATATTAGATCATGTACATAAATGGTACCACAAATTTGACCTCATCAAGCCATTATGAATTATGAATCATTGAAAACGTTTTTATCCAAGAATTTGACATATTAGAGTTTAAGAAACAAAGTATCACTAACATAAAGGATATCAAACAGGATCTCACAAAGAATGTGCATAAATATGATGCACATTTCAAAACACTTATTTCAAAACTATAATTTGAGATTAACCCAACACAACATGATCAATGGTTTTTGGGAGGGTTTTACTTATTTTTCATCAAATCCTATCCCAAAATACCTTCACCAACCCATGTGAAGCACTTAAAGCTACTCTATATGATAAAGTTGTGAGAAGTATAGATACATAGATTAGCCCCTTTATTGAGACTTATATTGCTGCTATAGATTCTTTTCTAAAGAAACTAATCAATAATAATGATCCTGACACATGTAGTGGCCTATGGTGTGTTGACCATGAATTAAAGGGACATAACATGAATAATTTCCCATAGAGGAATGTTTGCATTGTAAAAAAATAGTCTTGTGAGATCTTCCAAGAGGATCATGATGTAATAAATTATCTTTTACTCCAACGCATTACCCAAGATAAAATGTCACTATACTATAAAATATGTGATGTGTGCACACATGATAGTAATTATTTTTGAGTAATTAATGAGATTCATGAAGCACACACAAGAACTTCCAAACTTCTATTAATAATAATCAGGATACTGGTTGAGGTCAATATTTTCAAGGATGAGGACATGGGGGTGGTCATTTTCCACCTAGGCCCTATTATAAGTGTGGATCTATAGATCACTACTAGTGCAATTGATGAATTTACCCAACTTATTCCTTTTATAATAATGATCATCATTTGGAAGAATGTCTTGACTTATATGTATTTATCACCAAATAATATAATGAAAAGGGTGATAGAATGATTCATGTCAAAAAAACTCCAAGTGTTCAGTAGAAACCATGCCCTACCACCCAAAAAATTGGACTTAAGGTTGATATTACGACATAGAGTGGTGCTCATTCCCAACCAATTTCAAATCCACCTACAAAAAAGGTTCAACATGACAAACCTTATTTTCAACACTACCCTAATGCTAAAAAAAAAAGTATTTCATGACATGATGGCCTTAGTACGTGAACTACATGGTAAAAATTGAGTTTTTGAAGGAAAAGGATGTTACCATGTGTGTTGAGATGTAAATAGAAACTATCTCAATGGATTCAAGGTAGGATGAATTTTAAAAGTGCTACAAGCTTCTTCTTAGTGATAAAATCATCTCATTCCTTAAGAACTGGCTATGGTAACAAATGACCAAGACTTTAGTAGATCATCATTTAAACCATGCATAATGGTAAGAGCCTCATGTATAGACCAATTTTAAATATGATAAAGATGTCATTGTGAATGCATATATTGATGGTTAGATGATATGAGACATATTGGTATACAATGATGCATAAATTAATGTTCTCATGAAGGATTCCTAGAAGAAGATGGGAAGCCCCACTCTGCAACCTTTCTCACACATTATATTCATGGCCAACAAGACTCTACTAGTGCCTATAGGAATTTTTAAATATGCCACTGTCAACATCTTAGGTGTCCCATTCAAATATGATTTTAAAGTAATCAAACTAGAAAAAGCTAATGATTTTTTAGCTTTATTGGGTCAACTATGGTGATATGCCAATAATGTTGACTTGCATTTCAAGAAGCACTACATCAATTTTGAAAATGACATCCAGTGTGTGGTCATTCCTCTCAATATTAACCAAGGCCCCCCTTTTATAGAAATATTTGATGTTGACAAGGATATTAACCACATTTATAACATCACGACATAAGAAAATGAATATGTAGATCCTAATTTTGATGTTCTAATTTAATGAGGAGATGTGTAATCCATCTCTGACACCACCAAAATTATTTATGAACATTGGGCTCACAAAGCTTATGAACTAATAGGATGATCATATGCTATAGTTAACCACTATATAAATGTTCCATGCAAGTTGATTAAGAGCTATAAATTTGTTCTCCTCATTAGTGGATGATTAATGAATGCATCACCATATCCCAATTAGACTAGGTACCTAGGTTCCATGGTTAGATTGAGATTTGGGAGTACTTCCAATAATTGGAGGATTATTATATTTTTAAAAATGAATATATGCATGCACTTTTTACCATACTTTAAGGAACAACTACTCATTGGTGGGCTACTCATCAATACAAGTAGTTGACATGGGAATAGGTACATACTATGGTACATCATCACTTTCACCATGAAAACCATTTCCATGCCATAATCATTTTTAATGGTGTTGAGTCTAGAGATGACCATATATCCATATGTGAGAATCTTTGGATTGTCATGAAATTTTTTTACCCAAATCCTTGTGGGTTCACGAATTTTATAGAACTTTATGCATTTCAGATAGAGTGTCATATACTAATCAATAAATGTAAAAAGGTATAGATACCTAAGATCACATCAAGCATGGTCTAATCAACACATTTTGATCTTCTTCATAATCAGATATGAAGTTATCCTTGCATGTAATACATCAAGCAATAGTAGGTGATCAGGCACCAATTGAAGATAGAATACGAACCATGCATGGTGTAATTTAGGATGATTTGGCCATCTTCTAAGAACCTGATACTATTTTAAGGGATCAATTGGGACCTAAAACCCACTTAAAATATGACCATAAGGAATAGATCCGAAAGGGTAAACAAAAGGTTGTATGTCAAGTTTATTAGGGTACTAACACTGATTCACTAGAGTTGGCATTTGACCACTAAAACTTGCCTATAGAATATGGGGCACACAATGTTAGAGATAATATGAAATTTAAATATAAAACATATACCATACCACTCCAAATGGTTTAGTACAATATTATCACAAAAGATGCATCCAAGATTGTCACTATGGGAAATTAATGGTTTGAAGTAGAATCAACCAAAATATTTGAGCTTCTATAGGAGTATGAGGACATTTCCCCATGGAAATACATATAGATGAAAGGAGTGAATCTAAAATTGGGTAAAATTCATGTCAAATTGATTGAGGGCACTTGACCAGTCAAGAAGTGAACATATTAAAAGAAACCTAATCTATGCACATGTGTTAAAGAATAAATTAATGACATGTTACATGTCAGGGTTATCACTATAATTGATTAATCTGATTGGGTTACCCCTATGGTAGTTAAAATCAATAAGTATGGTTGAGTCTACATTTACAATGATTATAGAAAGCTCAATGATGTGTGTGTCATAGATCTGTTCCCAACACCGTTTATGAAGGGGATTTTGGCAGGTGTCACTGGATGTGAAATCTATACATTCACTTATGGATTTTTAGGTTATCATTAGATACAAATTATTGAATAAGATAAGGAAAAAATCACTTTTGTCACTAAATGGGGGTATTTTGCATACAATGTTATGCCATTTATCTTAGAGAATGCACCAACAATATTTTATTTCATTATGGTGGAAGCCTTTATATATTTCATCCACAAGTTCCTTTAAGTGTATCTAGATGATTAGACCATGTACAACTTAGTGGTAACCATTAGCCAATTTGTGCCTCATGCTTGAGCACTGTTAGTAACTTTAGATTTCCTTGAACATGAAAAGTTCATATTTATCACACCTTTTAGGATTATGTTAGGACACATAATTTGTTAGGATGGACTAATCGTGGATCTATCCAAGATTACATTTATTTTTCAACTCTCATCCCCAACCACTTAGTATGAGGTCCATGCCTTCCTTGGTCATACATGTTATTATCATAATTTTATTCTCAATTATGATAACATAGTAGATTAATTAGAAGAATTATTCAAATAAAATAGCCTCTTTATCTAGATCAAAAGACATCACAAGCATTCAAAAACTTAAAGGAGAAATTTGTAATTATACTCATCCTCTATTTCCCACATTGGAAGACACCATTTCATGTACGCATCAATTCTTTCGACATGGTAGTGGATTCCATCCTTTCATAACCTAGTGAAAGGAATCTTGAGCATGTTATATATTTTCCTAGTCACAAACTAACACTAGTAGAGATAAATTACTCTAATACATAATGAGAAGTATTATACATGGTGTATGCACTCCAAAAGTTTTGCCAATACTTGTTATCTACTCCATTCACCTTATTTATAGATCATGAGGTGCTCAAGTACCTTGTGAATAAACCCATATTACATGGATGAATTTGTTGATGGATTGTTAACTTCTAAGAATTATAGTTCTCTATGGTAGTAAAACTTGGTAAGGTTAATTTTGGTCCTGACCATCTATCATGTATTGATCTGGTGAACTAGTGAAAATAATTGAAGATGACTTACATAATGTACATTTTTTCATGTTACATTCATTCCTAGAGAATTAGAGGAAATAACTACTTTCCTTAGAATAGGTTAAGTTCCAAACCATCTTAGCACTCAAGAGAAGAATCAACTCATTATACATATTTCTCCTTTTTAGATTGTTAGTAGAGACCTATATAATCTTGGTCAAGATGAAGTATTATGAAGGTACATAATATAACATGAGCACATGGAAGTCCTTCAAGAGGTCTATGAGGGTGTCATTATAGGGCATTTTGTTGGTGTTGCAATGATGTGAAATGTTCTCTTAGCTAAATTTTGGTGGCCCACCTTATTCAAAGATGCTAAAGATTATGCGCTTCAATGTGATATCTATTAGTGTTTAGGAAAAACAAATCAAAGAGATGTTATTCCCCTTAATCCAATATTTGTTCATGAATCCTTTGATAAATTGTCTATTGATTTTTTGGGCCCATTAACCATACCACAAGATGAACTGGTGCATGCTACATCATTATCACCATAGAATATCTCACACATTAGGTTAAAGGAGTACCCACACATAATTATATTGTTATGACTACCACCAGGTTCCTTTGGGAAAATGTCATCATAAGGTATGGATTCCATTTAGGTTTAGGAAGTGATCATGACACTCACTTCCTAAATGAGATGATATGTATCCTCTTAGACAAATTTATGATTGCATACCATAATACCAATCCATACCACCCTAAAGGTAATGAAACTATTAAATCTTTGAAAAAAATCTCAGGCCATACATTGACAAAGATTTCCAATATTTTTCACAATGATTGGGATGATTGAGTTTCTATAGTCTTATGGGCATATCAAACCACATATAAAAGATTGAAAAAGAGTATTGTTGACCATTTTTACCCCCATTCAAAATGAGTCAACCCCATAGGTAAAAACTTTGTCATGAAGTGTTTTATAGGCCATTTAATGCCAATAAATGTTATATTAGCCTTAGTCACTCTTTGCATTAGCATTCCATGTCACTTTGGATCTTTTCAAAGGTTAAAAATGGCCATTTAATGCTTTTTAAAGGTTTATTAGGAATTTTTAAAGTATAAAAGGGTGATTTCATGTTCCATGTATCCTAAGGGGTCTTGAATAACTATTTGTAACTGACCAAGTCTGTAGGTGCAAGTTAAAAGCAAGAAAATGCTTTAAAAGGGAGTTTTTAGCCACCTATATAGACTTGTATGGATTTTTTTAGGGTGAAGGCACCTCAAGGATGTCTCTTGATCTTCCCCATACCAAATTCCAAGATCATATTGTTTTGGTAGCTTCACAAACTATAAATTTCACCTTTTCTTCCCCATTACTCCTTAGAAGGGTTAAAACTAGCCAAAGACTTTCACTCACCACATTCCGTACAAGCTAAGTTTGGAAAAATGGATCTCGGTAATGCTAGAATACTTATTTATATTACATTTATTGATTTTTTTTACATATTTATTCTTCTTCCTTTTTGAACCATCGTTAAGAAGGTTTAGTCCTCAAAGCTGCCTATGCAACCAAGCAGGGTCCAGATTTGTCCAAATTACTTGAACTCAAAAATGGATGGAGTTGTGTGGTATTTTAATGTTATTTCAAGCTCATATTATACCCTTTACATGGTCGAATCATCAGTCATAGCATCTTTATATTTTCATATCAAGAGAAGCTAGTTTCTTACTTGAAAGCCAATTTACAGGCTATAGGATTAGAGGAAGTGGTTTGTGGATTTCCTAAGCATTATTTGGTGTGTTAAAATATAAATACACATTTTGGAATCCTAAAAAAACTTATTTAACTCTCATCCAAGTAAGAGAGCACCAAATTACACCGAAACACCACTTACAACACTTGTACAACCTGCACTTCTTGGGGCTATGGAAAAGTGTGATTTTTCAGTGTTCAAGGTACTCTCATGATTTGAAAAAATTTAATTTGAAATTATAAGTATGTTTAAGTGATTTGGATTCATTTTAAGCATCAAAAAGACTCATTTTCAAAGTTGATAAAATTGGGGTTGTGCTCCCAAATTGGCTAAAATAGTGCACCAGGCACTTTTGTGAAGTCTTTTTTAAAAGGTTACATGAAGCTATAAGGCCTAAAAATTAGTTAAAATTGTAGCCCTATGAACCTAAAACAACTATGCATATTTTTAGAGCCAAAAGGCAAGTGAGTATGAGAGTTTCAAGGCCTCAAAGTTACCAAAAACCCACTGAATGTTGATAGTGAAGTCTAAGGTATGGATGAAAAAGTGACTTTGCATTTCAATTTTGAAAACTAGTTAAAATAGTAATATTGAGATAATATTATATATAAAAGGTGTAGTTTATGTTTTTGACCATTAATGCAACCTCCCTATCCGTACAACAGGCCTAAGAACACTCATCTACAACATGCCTTAGTAAATCTATATCTCAATTAGGCTAGTAGTAACTAAATTGGAGGTATGGGTGAATTTGATATTTTTATAATACTATACCTGAAGTTAAGATTCTTATTTTCACCTTCAAGTATTAACCCTTTCCAAGAATACACCTACAGGCAACACCTAAACAATTGAAACACAGTCATGAGGTATATTTTGGTAGAGAGGAGAAAATTTGAAGTTTAAACCTCATGAGGAGCTTTAAAAATGGATGAAAGGTTAAATAAAGGAAATATTGAAATTTAAAATATAAATACACTATCAAAATTCCTATTTCTTTCCAAGAAGGCACCTATAGCTAGGCTAAAACAGTGATTCCTCTCCTAGGCAGTCAAAGACCTAATCTATGCATCCAAGAGCATAAAGAAGGTGTTTGAGGGGGAAATGACTATAAAATGGTTTTAAAAAATAATGGGAGGAATTTATGGTCCATACATGACATGAAATTTTTTAATTAAATCCCTAAAATCTCCAAACATAGTACAAACTCTGCCTACCCTCATAGTCTACCTCTTCAAAAGTCAGCTTAGTAAATTGGAAGAGTTTAGTGGTATAATGGAGGATTTAGGAGATAAAAATTGGTAAAAACCATAATTTTGGATTGAATAAGGTTATAAAATCATTAATTTTCTAATTTAAATAGTGAAAACCCTCTCTATTTTGTCTCAAAGTAGGGGCAATTTTCTCATGCATGAGGAGATAGTTTGAAGGAAAAGTGGTGAGATGGATGGACCAGAGATCAGGAAATCCCAAGTGATTATTAGAAAAGATTTATGAAACATAAAAAAAGATAAAAAACCTTGATATAAGCTTTGAAAGTAAATAATATACTCTAACCAAGAAGGGTTATAGTCATGCATGAAGGAAACCCTTAAGCCTAGAAGCCAAATTGAGGGTCATGTGAATTTTTGACCTTATCCATGTTTTCCACTTGAATAGTTCATTCTTGTAGGGGTATTTTAGAGATGTTTAATCCATCATAAAATATATGGATTCCATCAATCTAACTAAAAAATCCTACATCAAAACTATAGACTCCATCAGTATAAACCCTATTTTAGGACCCAATGGTGAAAATGAGCCTAAAAGTGCATCTAGAAGGATGAATTTGACCATGAGTGCTGAATATAAGTTGTTTCCAACTCCATGAGGATCAGATAAATGGAGTATTATTGTATGTAATCCATATAGGTGATGCAATAAATAGGTTTTCTTGACATTTTATTATTATTTTTAGGTCTTAAAGATGATCAATGGATGCCAATCACTCGGGAAGATAGATTTGGAAATGAATCAACTATCCATGCCATTTATAGATATTGGGAATTACCACAAGTGTCCCTAATAGGTTTCTCACTTTATCCAGTCCAAAATGAAAAGAGTGATCACATAGTGGAAAAAGTGGCAACTCAAATTTGGAGGTCATTTAAGGTGTTTTAGATGGAGCTGAGCATATGAGGTGTCATAACATGTGTCTTAAGACCCTTGGTATGGATCAGTTAGGGAAGATACAAATATTATAGTTACAAGTGTCAAGATAGGCCTATTGTAGAGTGAACATGGTTACAAGGTGAGGATGAGCTTGTGTAATAGAATGTCATGATGAATAAAACTCCAAATATAGGTGGAATCATCTTTGTAACTCCCTATTCTCCTCACACATGAGACATTTGTCTATCACTTGCTTTGGAGTGCTTAATAAAGCCCATGATGAAGGTAGTTTCATAAAGGAATAGTGATTGAGAGGGTTGATATACCACACTTAGAAGAGGAGGCTAATTTGGGATGTGATCAAGTGTAATTTAGTTTCATGAATCATTTTTCATTCCATCCACATGCCTTGTAGTTGATTTTCACCTTTAACACTTGCCCTTGTGCCTCCTCAACTTCTCTCTTCTTCCAAGTTCTATAAGTACGAGCCATTTTGGATATTTAAAAGGACTCCAACCCTTGGTATGGTGAAGCACTACCAAAATTGTACCTTGATTTATACTTAAGATAATGAGAAGTAACCTAGTTATACTCTAAGCCCATTTGAACTACATGTTGAAGTGATCCATCTTGAATGTCAAGTATAGATTTAGTTCATCTTGTTTTCATGTAATCCTTGAATGTGTTGCTTTAAATGACTTCTCTCTTAATAGATTTCATGAAGTGTATGTTGTTTTAATAGACTCTTGAAGTATGTATGAGTTTGGTAGTGTCATATCTGACCTTCCCTTCACTTACCTTTATTTGTTGAGTTATTATTTGCCTTCATGAGAAACACTAATTCTAGGGAGATCCATTAATGGTTTTGAGGCTAGTTTGGTTATCTTAGTTCATTATGAAAATTCTAAGTGTATGAATGGAAGAAATTCTTGGTGTATCACCTCCTAGTTTAGGTTTGCTTTATGTATCTTTCTCTCCTTTTTCACTAATAATAGGTTGTTTTAGTAGCATAAGCACATCAAGTCATATCTAGGGAGTTAGCCCTTAAAATATAGAGGTTTACTTCCATTATAGGTTCCCCACACACCTGGAAGTATTTCCATGTTAGCCAAATATTTAAGAGGCTTGAACAACCTTTTCTAGGGTGAAAGATTTGGAGACAACAGTTCTGGCATGCTCAATGGGACAAGGTCCAAATAGTGGGAAGTTATTGGTGTGTCTTCTCTCTTATTAGCTTTTGGAAGCATCTAAGCAAGCACCAATGGTGACTCTAAGTGAATTTATGGTTATATTTAGCCTAGGTGTCTATTGATAAATATTTTGATCAATTCTTATCTTTTTGTGTGACTTGTGAAGTTGATATGGATGGATATGAGAAGAATCCTAACCATATACCTCCATATCAACCTTTTTATGACCCTTTCTATCCTTTTCAATAGTCCTATCCAGAATACCATCCTCCCTATGAGTCATGGTAGTCCTATGGTCAAATTAGTCCCTTTTCAAATGATTATGTTGTTGTTGACCACCCATATTACCCATATTCACCTCAGCCTTGTCATGAGGAGTCAAGCAACACCATTAGTTGGGAGGAAAAATATGAAGCTTTGAAAACCTTGTTTGAAGAAATTAAACAACCCAATCACTTTGTCCAACCTTACTACATCTCTCATTCTCAAAATGTGTGGGTAGTTATGCCCATTTTTCTAGAATTGGAAAAGCATATGAGTGTGCTAGATAAGTGTTTTGATGAAACTCTTGGTGGTCTTGTAGATTGGTTAAGAGTTTTAGTTGGATTGTTAATAGACATGTGAGGGTATGTTGAGGAATAGAATACATATGTCATTAGTGAAGGATTTTCCATGGCAAGAGAGGCTTTTCAATGGTGGATTGATAGTTTAGAGATATGGGAAACTAAAGAGGCTATGGAATAAGTTACAGCCATAAAAAAATATCCAAAAATCTATTAAGAGACTTAAGAAGATGAGGAGGAGGATGAAATATTATATGAAGAAGATCTCCTTCCTATTGCTCATCTTATCTTACCTCTCCCTCAAGAGCCCATTCAAGAAGTTTCACCCATCTCCATGCCCATACATGAATATTACACTCCATCCCCAACCCATAGACATATATATATCTCTTCCACCATTCATATCCTTGAAGAATAAACTATTCAATTCTCAAAAGAGGCTACTAGTTCCAAGCTTCCAACTTGGGACCAAACTGTGAAGTCTTGGGAAAAGAAAGAGGTTAAATGAGAAGTCTAAGAAGATAATGAAAATCATGAGGTGGATGTGGAAGAAAGTGATGTTACCTCAACCCAACAAAGCCTTTTTTCTATCCAAGATTTATTTCAAGATCTTTCTCTTTATTCCATATCCATTAATGAGCCTCTCACTACACCTTACATTCTTTCTTCAGATCATTCATCCATTTTCTACCTTCCCAACCCATATCTTATTGAATAAGGAACTCTTTTAATGGAAGCATCAAAGGAGGAACAAATTAAACTTGAAATAGAGTAAGAGGATGACACAAGTAATGATGAATAAGAATTTATAATTGGAACTCCACTTGGGGCTATCAAGCATAACTCACCCTTATTGAACCAAGAGAAAGAAGACTCAAATGAAGTTATAGCTACTCATAAGAAGGATGGGGATAGACTTAGAGTGGACCATATGACAAATAATCAAGATGAAGTTTTTGAAGAAGAAGTTCATGAGGAAGAGGTGATCCTTGATTTGAGATATGACAAAGAAGAATAGTTGTAGTAGATTGAGTTTCTACAAGATCTTGAAGAACTTGCAACTAAAAAACCACTTGTCCATTCTCAAGACATCATGGGGAGCCAAAAAACATGCTTTGGTAAGGCATCATTAGATCATGTAAAAACTAAGGAGTCTTATGAAGAAGCTGAGGTAGTCAAAGTGTAATAAGAATTCATCTTTATAGGTGATTTTTTTGAAGTTGTCTTTGTTGCAATGAAATCCATGGCAAGAATATTGGCTAACACCATGAGAAAGATGAAGGCTTCCTTTTCAATGTTCAAATGGAAACATGTCACACATATCCATTAATTCTATGAGGCAATAATATTTTTAGACTTTCCCTTTGATCAAGGAGGGAGAGATTATTTTAGGATAGTGTGTGTTTAGTTTGGTTTTGTTTTAGTTTGTTGTAGTGTTCCCTGAGTACTCTTGAAGCACAAGTTGAGTGTTTCCTTCCCTTTATTGGTGTGTGTCTTTGATTTTGTGTTTGTGGGTCAAACGACTTATTTCCCTTGAGTAAAGGTTTTTTAAATTTAGTTAGAGTGTCCATATACATGAATTTGTTCCCAATAGAGGTGTAAGGAAATTGGTCCCAAGCATAACAGGCATGCCACCCCTATGAATCACCAAGAATGTTGACCATTTTTACCCCCAGTCAAAATGAGTAAACCTCATAGGTAATGTTTTTTTCATGAAGTGTTTCATAGGCCATTTAATGCTAATAAATGCTATATTAGCCTTGGTCACTCTTTGCATTAGTGTTCCATGTCACTTTGGAACTTTTCAAAGGTTAAAAATGGGCATTTAATGATTTTTAAAGATTTATTGGGAATTTTTCAAGTATAAAAGCATGATTTCATGTTTCATGTGTCTTAAGGGGTCTTAAATAACTATTTTTAACTGACCAAGTCTATAGGTGCAAGTTAAAATCAAGAAAATACTTGAAAAAGGGAGTTTTTAGCCACTTGTACAGACTTTTACATTTTTTTTCAAGGTGAAGGAACTTTAGGGATGTCTCTTGATATTCCCCATACCCACTTCCATGATCATATTATTTTGGTAGCTTGATAAATTTCAAATTTCACCTTTTCTTCCCCATTGCTCCTTGGAAGGGTCAAAACTAGTCAAAGACTTTCACTCACCATAGGCCGTATAAGCTAAGTTGGGAGAAATGGGTCCAGGTAATGCTAGTATAATGAGTTTGATTCCATTTAGTGAATTTTTTTAGATTTATGCCTCCTCCTTTATGAACCATTGTTAAGAAGGTTTAATCCTCAAAGTTGTTTATGCAACCAAGTAAGGTCCAAATTTGTCCAAATTGCTTGAACTCAAAAATGGCTAGAGCTATGTGGTTTTGTAACGTGATTTAAAGGTTATATTATACCCTCTCCATGTTGGAATCATTAGTAATCACATCTTCAGGTTGTCATATCAAGAGAAAGCTAGTTTCTTACTTGAAAGCTAATTTTCAAGATATAAAAGTAAAGGAAGTGGTTTATGGATTTCCTGAGCATTATTTTGTGTTTTAAAAGATAAATATACATGTTGGAATCCTAAAATAACTTCTTCAACTCTCATTCAAGTAAGAGATCACCAAATTGCACCAAAACGCTACTTACAACACTTGTACAACTTACACTTTTTGGGGCCATGGAAAAGTGTTTTTTTTTAGTGTTCAATGTGTTCTCATGATTTGAACAAGTTTCATTTGAAATTATAAGAAATTTTAAGTTATTTTGAATCATTGGAATCATAAAAAAGACTCATTTTCAAAGTTGAGCAAATTGCGGTTGTGTTCCCAAATTAGCCAAAATAGGGCACCATGCACTTTTGTGAAGTCTTTTTGAAAGGGTTCCATGAATTTAAAAGGTATACAAATTGGTTAGCCTTGTATCACTTTCCACCTAAAAAAAATATGCCAATTTTTAGGTCCAAAAGGTAAGTGGATATGAGAGTTTTAGGGTCTCAAAGTTGCCAAAAACCCATTGAATGTTGATAGTAAAGTCTACAGCGTATGGATGAAAAAGTTACTTTGCATTTAAATTTTGATGATCCTAAGATATTACATCAAGCGAGATAAAAAAAACTAGTTAAAATAGTAATATTGAGCTAATATGATAGATAAAAGGTGTAGTTTTGAGTTTTGACCATTAATGCAACCTCCATGTCCATACAACAAGCCTAGGAACACTCATCTACAATAGGCCTTAGTAAATATCTATCTTAATTGTGCTAGTAGAAAAAAAATTGGAGGTCTAGGGTGAGTTGGATAGTTTTAAGATATTATACATAAAGTTAATTTTATTCTTGTCACCTTCAAGGCTTAACCCTTGCCAAGAATACACCTACAGGCAACACCTAAATAGTTAAAACACAGACATGAGGTATATCTTGGAAGTGAGGAGAAAACTTGAAGTTTAAACCTTATGAGGAGATTTAAAAATAGTTGAAATGTGTAATTAATTAAATATCACCATGGAAAATATAAATAAACCATCATAAGTCCTAATTATTTCCATGAAGGTACCTACAGCTAGGCTAAAATAGTGATTCCTCTCATAGGTAGTCAAGGACCTAACCTATGCTTCCAAGAGCATAAAGAAGGTGTTTTAGGGTAAAATTAATATATAATGGTTTAAAAACATAATTGGAGGAATTTATGGTCCATAAATTACATGAAAAATTTCAATTCAATCCCTAAAACCTCCAAACATAGTACAAACCCTACCTACCCTCACAGTCTACCCCTTCAAAAGTTTGCTTAACAAATTAGAAGAATTTGGTGGTATAATGGAGGAGTTAGGATCTTAAAATTGGTAAAAACAATACTTGTTGGTTTAATAATGTGATAAAATCATTAATTTTCCAATTTAAATAGTGTAAACCCTCTCTTTCTTGTCTCATAGTAGGGACAATTTTCTCATGCATGAGGAGAGAATTTGAAGGAAAAGTGGTGAGATGGATGGACCAGAGGTTAATAAATACAAGTGATGATTGGAAAATATATAGGAAACATAAAAAAATATAAAAAACCTTTCTATAATCTTTAAAATAAAATAAGATGCTCTAAACAAGAAGGGTTACAGTCATGCATGAAGGAAACACTTAAGCCTAGAAGCCAAATTGAGGGTCATGTGCATTTTCGACCTTATCCATGATTTCCACTTGACTAGTTCATGATTTTAAGGGTATTTTAGAGATGTTGAAGCCATAAAAAAATCTATGTACTCTATCAGTCTAGCTATAAAATCTTATAGAAAAACTACAAACTCCATCAGTATAAACCTTGTTTTAGGACTTGATGGTGAAAATGAGCCTAAAAGTGCATATATATGGATGAATTTGACCATGAGTGCTGAAGATAATTTTTTTAAAACTCCATTATGATCATATATATGGATTAATATTATACATAATCCATATAAGTGATGCAAGAACTAAGTTTTCTTGACATTTTCTTATTTTTTGTAGGTCCTGAAGATGATCAATGGATGCCAATCACTCAAGAGCATAGCTTGGGAATTGAATAAAATATCCATGACATTTACAAATATTTATAATGCCCACAAGTGTGCTTAATAGGTTTATCACTTTAGCCAGTCCAAAATGAGAAGAGTAATCACATAGTCAAAAGAGTATCGACTCAAATTTGGAGGTCTTTTAAGTTATTTTGGATGGAGATGAGCATATGAGGTGTCATAACATGTGTCCTAAAACCCATATTATGGATTAGTTAGGGAAAATACAAATATTCTAGTGCCAAGTGTGAAGACAAGCCTATTAGAGAGTGATCATGATTGCAAGGTGAGGATGATCTTGTGTAAGAGAATGTCATGATGAAGAAAACTCCAATGTAGGTGGAATCATATTTGTATCTCCCTCTTCTCTGCACACATGAGACATTTGTCCACCACTTTCTTTGGAGTGCTCAAGAAAGCTCATGATGAAGGTAGTTTCATAAATGAATAGTGATTGAGAGGGTTTCCATGCCACACTTGCAAGAAGAGGCTGATTTGGGATGTGATCAAGTGTAATTCAATTTCATGACTCATTTTTAATTCCATCTGCATGTCTTGCAATTTATTTTTGTCTTTGAAACTTGCCTTTGTGCCTCATCAACTTCTCTCTTCTCTCTCTTCTTCCAAGTTCTATAAGTATGAGCCATTTTGGCTATTGAAAAGGATTTCAACCCTTGGCATGGTGAAGCACTACCAAAATTGTATTTTGATTTGTAATTAAGCTAATGAAAAGCAAGATGGTTATACTCTAAGCCCATTTTCACTATGTGTTGAAGTGATCCATCTTGAATGTCAAGTACAGATTGAGTTCATCTTGTTTTTATGAAATCCTTGAATGTGTTGCTTTAAATGACTTCTCTCCTAATAGGTTTTATGAATTGTATGCTCCTACAATAGACTCTTTAAATGTGTCTAAGTTTTGTAGTGTCATATCTGACCTTCCCTTCACTTGCCTTCATTTGTTGAGTTATTATTTTCCTTCATGAGAAACACTAATTCTAGCGATATCCATTAATGGTGTTGAGGCTAGTTTGGTTGTCTTAGTTCATTATGAAAATTAAAAGTGTATTAATGGATGCAAATATTGGTGTATCACCTCTTAGTTTAGGTTTTATTTATGTATCTTTCTCTCCCTTTTCACTCATAATAGGTAGTCTTAGTAGCATAATCACATCAAGTCATATCTAGAGAGCTAGCCCTTAAAATCTAGAGGTTTACTTCCAATATAGGTTCCCCACACACCTGGAATTATTCCTATGTTGGCCAAATATTGAAGAGTCTTGAAAAGAAAATTCTAGGGTGCAATATTTAGAGACAAAAAGTACTCCTTTTCATCTTATCTTTGACACTGAAGCAGTTTTACTAGTGGAGTTCCTTTATATTTCTTTACATATTACATGTGTTGGAATTAGATTCTAAATAATCTCTAAAAGCATGCATTGACACTTTATTATAGTACATGAAACACACTTTCTTTCACATTAGAGTCAAGGAGTTGAAAATTAGAAGCAAAAAGTTTTGCATGATAAACATATCAGAAATAAAACTTTCTCTCTTTGTATGCATGTGTTGCTCTATGATTCCAAGTTCATACACCACTCTAGTAAATTTTGAATACATTAGGATAGTCTATTTATTATTCATAGAATCTGTCTGATAGGTGCATGCAAATTTATATGGTTATATGTCTAATTTATCCCATGACATTTTAATGGTAGTCAACTTTGACCCTACCATTCTATGCAATACTTCAAATTTTCTCAATAAGGTGTATGCCACTAGAATAATTTAGGGTTTTGGTTTATTTTAAAATAAAGTATAATCTTACTTGCACACTTTTTTATTTGGTTTATTTCAACACATGCTTCTCTTTTATTTAAACACTACTTCATTTGGTCATGCCCATGGAGGACTGCAAACATCTTTTAATGTGGGGTAGTTTTAAGATGAATAAATTAAAGCTATAACTAGGAGGAACCATGAAAATAAGGGGTGTACAAATAAAATTACATAAGGATAAGAAGGAATTTAGGAGGCACTTGTGACTAGAAGTGTGGAATAGGGACGACAAAGGAAAAGTTGTTACAAATGGGTCAAGATGGAAAAGTTAGTTCCTACCTTTGGTTCCCACATTTGAAAATACAAGTTCAAATATTTTTATAGCTAACATGCACTATGATAAAGGTGAAAGGATGGGATAAATGTATTAAATTTATAAAGTGTTAAAAATAATGGTAAACATGCCAAACATACATTGTGGCATACCATTTGAGATCATTAATAAGCAAAGTGAAGGATGAAGGCATGGGTGAATAAATGTAAGCAAGTATTCATGGCTATATAAGTTTGGACGGTTCTCATTTTGGAAATTTATTGTTGAAATATTTTAAATTTACAAAATATATAGAGATTGAATGAAGTTTAAATCTATAAGAATGTATTATCAAATTACAATGACAAATTCAAAGCTAAGAAGTGAGGTGAAAATTGTGAGAAAAGAAAAAAACGTGGAATTATGACTGTGGAAACACCTTGGATAAAGTTTCAAGTTGTAGGTATTCATATGTGCCATTGAAATAAGCTAAATTAGGAAGGTCAAGGAAGATAAAGGAAGTTGAAGGTAGGAAACATGTATTCATTTAAGAGATTTAAATGACTGCATGTCAACCTTCAAACATCTTGAGGGTGATGTAACAAAATCAAAGGCCATGAAAAGTGAGCATTTACCAGTAATTCATGAAGAAGAAGAATATGAAGGTGTAGGGGGATGTCCTACTTTGATTTGGGAGGAAGTTCCTAGTGAGCATAATGGATTAAAATAAAACTTGTCACAATGAGTGAAAGAGACATACATAAGGAAATAACCCATAATGGCACATGAGGTGAAAAATAAGTCTACAACACCACCTCCACCCTCTATTTTAATTGAGGAAATGTAATACCCTAAGTCAGTCCTACATGGTGTAAATTAGGGTTATAATGTTTATTTGTACCAAGTTATAGACTTAAATAATCATCAACTTAGAAATTAGGGATACTTGTAGCATGATTCTATGGTGGATCACTAAAACACCATGAACAAGGTCATTTATGACCTCATCATCTTAAATTTTTTAAATGATGCTAGAGTGTTCCAACTTTTAAACTTGCCTTATTTTGGGAATCCCATAGACACAGTGAGATTTTTGGTCTTTTCCATCCATCAAGACTATTTTTACTTTATAAAATCTATAATGAAAATCACTACCCAATGAATCATTAAGGTAAAAAGGTTACAATGTTTAGGCATTGGCCTTAATGTTGATTTGAAGGACCATGAGGTATTTAAGAAGGTAGTAGTAGTGTTTAAGTATAAAAAGGAGTGCCATGCCATGTAAATTTATAGCCTCCAAAATCCCTCCATTTGGGTAGCTAAACACTTGGCTATGACCAATCTTGGAGGTGGGATAGATGGAAAGATGTTGACATGGTGCACATCTATGTAGCAAGCTATATGACCCAAGAAAAATTGAAATTTTGCCCAGTAAATCATTGAAATGATTGTGGAGGATTTTGAGAAGGCCCATAGCCTACCAAATAATAAATTTTCTTTGGGTGTGATTATTCATTTACTAGTGTTTGATGAGATTGGTGTTCTATAATACATAGGTAAGGAACTAAAGTGGGTTTACCCACTAGGGAATAAATACCTTATGGAATAGCTCCAATAGTTGACCTTCTTAAGCACCATCTCCCCCTCCCACAAATCAAAAATTAAAGGATGGTTTGGATAGATGAAGGAATCCTTTTTAATGAATGGTGCATCCCTAAGGAGTTTCCCACGTAGATGTGAGCTCAAGCCCAATTTTTTGTTGTGCAACATTATTCACTCACATACATTTGGATGGAGCCCGTAGATAATGTTGGCCAATTTTGGCATACAAATATTCTTCCTAGATAGAGAATCTAAGTAGAGTTACTAAGCCATAAATGATCAAAAGATGGAAAAATCAAGCTTTGAAGACCAGATCATCATCAAATGTCATGCAAAAATGGACTAGTTAGCTTGATTGTGCATTTTATAAGTACACTTAAAAATACTCTTAGGCTAAAATATCACCTAGACATGAAGTTATTCATGCCTAAATCATGTTATAAAAATTATGTATCTTGATGAGCTTGTTATCTCAAGATATAGGTATTTAAAGTTGAACTAGAAGAGTAAGACATGTGTGGGGACATCAAGTTAAAGCTATGACAAATAGCCATTTGAATTCAAATGTTCTAAGGTTTAACATGGATCTAACAAGTTTTAATATCTTAGGAGATTAGATCATATCCAATGGTGAGTGGGTGATAATATATGTTAGTGTGTCCAAAATATCTAATGGAGCACGTTAAATCATTTATTGAATATCAACAATGAGCTCATATTCAAAAGGTCAGTAGATCTAAAGATCAAATAGATGGGTGATAAGTGTCTTAAGCATGTTAAAATGGTAGAATATATATGGCTTGTATTCATTTGTATAGAGAAATATCAATGGTAAGAGTAAGGTCAGTAAGTTAATATAGCACAAATTAGGCACAAGGCTACTAAGTGTCTAAATTTGATAGTCCCAAATCTATGAGTCAATGGCCAATGAATAAAGGTGAGCCCAAAAGAATTTATATGGAGGTCAATGAATCTATTTTTGACCTAGGCAAGAAAATTCATAAGATCCAAGTTTGGAGGTGTTCCAATTTGAACCATGGATATTTTAGGGATCGAGCATCACCTTTAGAGCTATATGGGGGCAGAATAAGTATTTTATACCTAATATAGACAAAAGGGTGGCAACTATTATCAAATCAAGATTAAACACCTAGTGAGCTTCATTTCATTGACATTAATACTATAGGAAAACCAATAATTGGGATTCATTTTCATCTATAGTAAACTTATGATCGAGCTTGAAATAGGGGTAGATTTGTGATTAATAAAATAAGTGTCTCATTTTTTGATATGGTCACATACATGACAAACAAGTGCCTATAAACACTCAATATATATATAAGAATGGCTCTATTAGATTCAAGATATGAATATTTTTTCTTCACAAGAAAGTCAAGTGGAAGATGGCATAGAGTCCCAAGATAAGGATCAAGTGGTTGGAGAAAGAAGTTGGAGCATTCATTTCTATTTTAGATCATTTAAATATTTTCTCAAAAATCAAGATCATGACTCATCATCCTCAATATATTTTTGTCTTCTAGTGAATTTCTTAGTCAATGAGAAGATTTTGAAGACTATTGGAGAAAATGAAGTCTAATTTATCAATGAAGGATTAGTCTTGATTGGATTAAAATGTGGTATAGATTTAAATAAAGGTGGTGATAACTCATTTATTGATTTCTTGATACATGCTATTCCTCTCTTTATTTCCTTTTATCTATATTACTCCTTTTCTTTCCCATTCTCTCTCTCTCTCTCTCTCTCTCTCTCTCTCTCTCTCTCTCTCTCTCTCTCTCTCTCTCTCTCTCCTAGACTCTCACAAGGACTCTTTGATCTTGAAGAGAAGGGGACTCTTTAAGACATGAAAAATATGCTCGTATTGATTAGGATAAACCCTATCAATAATTTTTAAGAACTACTTCTTGATACAATAAAAGACTTTCTTTACCTATCTCTTACCTTAGATATATGTTGAATGAGTTGTGTATGATGGCATTGTGAAGGAGAATCTTCTTCATCCATTGTCCTCCTTTCTGACCTCTTTTAGGGTGTTTTCAAGATATTTGTAGGTTTTCATTCATATTATTTCTACCATTAATGTAGGCTCGGTGTGGATCTTAAAATCCCTCCTTATTTCCATTCATTTCTTCCTAAACCTAGTATATGAAATACTTATGCAATCAGTTGGTCTATGAGGTTGTGTGATCTAACATTATCTTATATAGATATAGTGTGGGTTCAAGCTTATGGGAGTTTCCCATTTTTATTTGGTTCATCACCTTCTATATTTATTAGGATCCATTTCCCCCTTTCTAACACTTTTCCTTATAGTGTCATTAGTTTAGGTGATCCATCAAAAGGAAGCCAACCTTATCTAGAGGTTCAACCCTATGATAGGATACCCATAGCCTAGGGTTGTTCCCATAGTGTACCTTAATTGGAGAGAGCCTGAAGAACCCTCTCCAATGGTGAAAATTGATGTTATAAATAGTTTATAGCATGCCTAGTGGGACCTTACTACATTTTTCATCTCACTTGTAAGGTTCTTGGTGTTACCTTTTAGTGTAATTAGCCTTTGGAGGGTATATTTTCAAACACCAATGGTGAATCCACTACAAAAAATCAATTGGTATAAGGATACAAAGTTCCTAATTACCATTATTTGGTATGTATCATAACCCATTTTGTTAAAATGCATGTTCTTTCATTCCTTATCCTTCATATCAAGTTAGCAATGTTCATGGCTTCACCCCAAGTGGCTCTCAAGATTTAATGTATCAACCTTGTTAGAATTTACATCTCTTTAGTCAAACAAAAAAGAGCCTTACAAAGATATGGATTTATATTGAAAATTAATTAAGAGAGGTTTCTATATAAGAAGACTATTATAGGTAACAATAGAATCTTGAACACAAAGCTTATGTTAAAGAGCAAGAGTTGAGGTTTTAGGAAGAATGCTTGGTTAGGCAAGTCCAAGACAAAAAAAGAAAATAACTATTAGTAGCTCTAAGTAATAAGATCAACCAACCCTATAACCAAATTTCTATATCTTAATCCTATTTATTCTCAAACCCAGCCCCCTAGTCAACCTTGTCAAGTCGCATCCTCATCAAGAGCCAAACAAGTCACTAAAAACCATTCAACTGAGGACCATAAAGCCATCCCATATTAGATCTTATCATATGCTAATGACCCTGACTATGTCATACCCTATCCCACATCCATTTAGGAAAAGGATAATATGGTAAAGCCTTATTCTTAACCCTCATGAGAATCAATTAAGGAGGGTAAAAAGAAGAGAGAGGAAGTGCTAGCTGAGGTAGTTCAGTAACTAGTTCAAGAAAAAGAGGCGTTAGCTTAGCTCAATGAGCTTGCCATACAAAATTTTCATGAATCTATCTTCTTCCCATAAGAGCCACCCAAAGAGAGCCTTAAAATTCCCTACCTAGAATGATACTCTTCTAAGCTACAAGCAAAGGTGAACTTCTTCACCCTCCCACCATCTCCCCTCTTGGATAAAGAGCCTATTTTTCAAAGAATAGAGGAAGAAATTATAAGCATAGGTGAACCTGTTGAAGATAAAAAAATGTTTGAAATTTTATTATTCCATAAATTCCCTCCTCTCTCTCTCTCTCTCTCTCTCTCTCTCTCTCTCATCTCTCTCTCTCTTCTCTCCTCGCTCTCTCTCTCTCTCCTCTCTCTCTCTCTCTCTCGCTCTCTCTCCTCTCTCTCTCTCTCTCTCTCCTCTCTCCTCTCTCTCTCTCTCTCTCTCTCTCTCTCTCTCTCTCTCTCTCTCTCTCTCTCTCTCTCTCTCTCTCTCTCTCTCTCTCTCTCTCTCATATTGTAGACTCTCAGAAGGACTTTTTAATCTTGAAGAGTAGGGTACTCTATGAGATATTGTAAAATATGCTCATATTGATTAGGCTAAAATATATTCAATCATTTTTAAGAACTACCTCTTGATGCAATAAAAGACTTTATTTACCTATCTCTTACCTTGGATCTATATTGAGTAAGTTGTGCATGATGGTATTATGAAGGAGAATACTCCTCATCTATTATCCTCATTTTTGACCTCTTTTAGGGTATTTTAAAGTTGCTTATAGGTATGGATTCATGTTATTTATACCATTAATGTAGGCTTGGTATGGGTCTTATAATCCCTCCTTGTTTTCATTCATTACTTTTAGAACCTAGTCCTATGAAATACTAATCAACTAGTCTATGAAGTTGTGTGAGCTAGCATTGTCTTCTATAGATCTAGTATGGGTTTAAGCTTATGGGAGTTTCCCCATTTTTATTTGGTGCATCACCTTTTATCCTTCTTAGGATCCCTTTTCCAAATTTATAACCCTTTTCCCTATAGTAGCATTAGTTTAAGTGATCCATCAAAATGAATCCAACCTTCTTCAGAGGTTCAACCCTATGATAGGATACCCAAAGATTGGGGTTGTTCCTATAGTGTATCTTCAAAAAGAGAGATCTTGAAGAACCCTCTCCAAGGGTGAAAATTGATGCTATAATAGATAACTCATTAGGGTGGCTAAATTTACCTTATGATTTCACTACCAAATATTTCAAGAATTCTATAAATCACATTGTTTATGTAAGTAATGTGTACATCAACTCTAATAAAATTAATGATGAGACTCATACAATTTAACAATTATATGTCTACCTAGGGAAGAAGGAATGTAGGGAGAATAACAAATTAAATATCATTGATATTAACACACACTAGATTCTCATGGGGGATCACATTCATTTGTTGTATTAAATTTTAAAGCCTAAGAAGAAGGTTTTAGTAATACATGAGGCCACTAGATAAAACTTTCCCTTTCCATCAAAAATAATAGATCAAATAAGGTTAGTGATGATAAGAGAAGAGGCCCAAGGCTTGATGCCACTATGAGCACACAATAGTAACAACATAAGTAGTAAAGGATAACCCCATCACCTCTAAAATACCAAGGGATGCCTATAGTAGAGTAACAAGAGGGCCTTGATACCATCCAAAAATCATATATTCCTTTAAGACAAGAGCATTCTACACCAAGTGTTGGAGTATTTGAATAAAGGTTGGTGAATCTTGAGTCATCACCTGAGATGGAACCTACCCCAAGGGTTCAAAGGGAATCTACTCTTGAGTTGGAGAAGGAAACCTCCAGCATCAATAAGAACTTACTCTTGATGATACACATGTAGACATTGAAAGTCCCATCGGTGAAGAGGGGGAATATAAATGCACAACCTTGGACATCAGTGACCAAGATGTTGGCTCAAGTGGCCAATAATAAGTTGATATAGATGTTGAGATACTCAAGCACAATCCTAATAATAGAAAAGGGCCTATTGAGGAGTCTGAATAGCAAATAAATAAGAGTGATAACCTCCTATTTTATGGCTATCTCCAATAAAAAATATTTGAATACATAATTGTATATATGGTCGTATTTATTCAAGGGAAGACTCCTCTAATTAGAATTGGAATGAACTCTCATTTTACATGGATATTTATAATGAGGAATCCCTCTTTTAGCTTCCTTCACCTAGCATTGATTTGGCATAGGAGGGGTGGATCTTCCTGAGGAATTTTGGGTGGATCCCCAACAATTTTAACCATCCCAAATAGGCAGAACCCTAATTAAGTTGGCTCTCATGATCACTAGAAAAAATGGTCTACATAGTTATGATGTTGGCTAGCTATAATACTTTTATGTCACTATGGGCATAGGTTTTAACAAAATTTGAGATGCTTGAAGACATCCACAAGGATGCCACTGTTAAACTCCAAATTTTGATGGCTCAAGTGGGTGACTTTCTAAAATAAACTAAGGATAAAAAATGACTGAAGGGGAAGGTTGAGGAAATTACCTCCAAATTACCGATAACCTTAACCACTAGGAGGAAGTCAAGCACCAAGTTGAGCAAGTATGACCTAAAGTTTTGGAGTCAGAGGGACCTGAGGATGGTTCATAGTTTAGGATGGACTACTAGCTTAGTGTGGGGTGATGTTGCACCCCAAACTTTATACTAATTTATTTTAAGTAATTTTTGAATATGACACGAGAGATATAGGCATGAAATTAAACCTAGGCATGGGAGAGACAAGGAACATAAGACCTTGGCATGGGAGAATCAAGTCATAAGGGAAAAAGATGAAAAAAATAGAGGTACCAAGGATTAAATACTCAAATAATATCATGAATTGGATAAGGGCATGGAGGCATAGATGGTTAGTAAATGGTTTGTGTAAGCACTAGAGGATAATAGTAAAGCATGAATCTAGCACTGGTGATGCATATAAGCTCTTTCATTCTCTATTAACCATGTCTCTGAAAGCTATAA
>JARHVA010010692.1:60000-139874 GCA_037957365.1 Torreya grandis | reverse complement strand
GAAAAGCTTAAATTGGGGTGATTTTAATGTGTGTATAATGATTATAAGGACATGGATGGTCTTGAAATTTTTCATCTGATCAATCCCATGTATTTTCATGAGAAAATAAAGCCGAATTTGAGGCCAAGTTTGTAGGATGCATAGAGGAAGAGTTTTTTGGACTATAAATGATGATAGCTACTTTTTAGGTGATTCTAGATAACTAAGCCTACAAATAATTCATTTAAATTCATGTATAAAACTATACCCCCCTCCATTAAAATCATTATACCTATCCCTAATCAGTTATGAGGTGTTCAAATAGGGCCAATCATGAAGGTAGTTTTTTTGAGCCAACACAAACCATTTCATGCCTTTTTTCATGATGTTTTATGCCTTGAATTGACACTTGGTATTCCTAACCTTTCATTACTAACCCCATATAATATTCTCATGAAAAAATTAACTAAATTTTTTATCTTGACAAGTGTCTTTGTGACCCTTGGGACTCTCTCTCTCTCTCTCTCTCTCTCTCTCTCTCTCTCTCTCTCTCTCTCTCTCTCTTCTCTCTCTCTCTCTCTCTCTCCTCTCTCTCTCTCCTCTCTCTCTCTCTCTCTCTCTCTCTCTCTCTCTCTCTCTCTCTCTCTCTCTCTCTCTAGTTCTATAAGAACTAATCATTTTGGCCATTATAACCTATATTCCAATTGAATATGGAAAATCCTTGCTCAAATTCATACCACTTGATAAATAAGACTACTTATTTTTACCTCTTCATTAATTTTATTAGTGTGTTTTACTTGAATGTTTGATCTTTCTTAGTGAAGACTATATATTCCTTAGCATGTTATCTTATTCTTGAATCCTATTTGTAATTGGAAAGTTTATTTTATTAGTGCATGTGAAGTGTTATAGGAGATTTCCAGGTTTGAGTGAGTTATTATATTATTTATTGCCCTCATATTCTTCTTGTCTAGTCCTAGATTTTCACATTCATCCATAACCTCATGATATAATATTGATGTGAGAAGATGTAGATTGGAGAAGCATATGTTTAGTTTGTCCTTTGTTCTCATGTGTAACATGCTATTGGTTGAGAGTCATAAATATATTTTATTTATCGCTCCCCTTAGTATATTTTTATTTCATTTATCTCTCTCTCTTTTTACCCCTAAATTTTAGGTGTAGTTGTAATCTAAAGTGGTACATCAAGGGAGTTATCCATATCTAGAGATTCACCTCATCCTTAGCCTACTCACAAGCCTAGAGGTTTTTCAATTGTTCCACTTGGATGAGGAGATATTTTCCATCTCCTCAAAGGGTATAAATACAAGTGGCAAGTATTCGTGGCATGCCTAGTAAGACTCTTGGTCTAATAAGTTGAGAGATTTTTGGTGTTGTCTCTCAACAATCAACCTTTGGAGGCATCTATCTAAGAATCAATGGCAAATTTGAAGTTATATCATCTATTAAAGTAGCCTAGGTGATCCTTTGAATATTTTTGGTAAAAAATTTCTTTGTGTTATTTATTTCAATGAGGTTTCATGGCTAATTGTGGTGTTGAGTTCCTTTTTACACAAACTAGTGAGACATTTCAAGTTTGTGGCATTCCCTATCAATAAGAGCAAGTTCTTAATCAGCCTTGGTGTGATCCTTAATAGTATTTTTTGATCCATATCAACTCCCACATGTCCATTATCAGCCTTCTCATGATTCTTACCAATCTTATATTCATCTTCCTTAATGTTTTTCTCCCCTAGTCAACCTAAACACTTCTTAACTCAATCCATTTCTACCTTTAAGAAGACACTCTTAGAATATGATAAGTACATTTTGGATATTTATAATGTAATGGGATGTGTTCAAGATATTATTAGTCATTTTTTTATTAAGGTGATATATTCATTAAAGTTAGTAAAAATAGAATGGGTACCTATTGAGAAATCCAATTGGTAAAGGCTCACGAGTGAGATGTTAGATGTGAATGGTTTGATTGCATCCTTGGAAGAAATCTAAGTATTCATGAGAGGTAACCTTACCAATTATATCAACCTTAATATCCACTTACAAAAGTTTTATATCATCCATATTTGATCCCTATTCATGAGCCTAGTCAAAATTACCAAGGCCATCCTTTTCCAAATCAAGTGGAAGAGAGAGTTGAAAAGACTAGCCTTGTGTTTGAAACAAAACTTGATAGACAAATTAATTTGGCCAATAAAAAAATACATCAGTCCATCTTAGTATAAAAATAAGTTGAATTCAAGCCCTTGTTTTCATCTCACATTGCATCCCCATGACCTCAAAAATAGACTTATAATCCTAACATCCTAAGCTGAAATAAGATAGTGTATTCATGGGGAAGGAAAGAGGATAAAAGTATTGAAAAAGAGTTTGAAGTTGATAAGGATCTTAATCCTATACAAAACCCTCCCACCATTCCTCAATAAACCTCTTGTCCTCCATATGAATCCCCTATATTCCTCATCCTCATCATGATGCATATCAACTTTTAGAGAGACTTTTCCAAGAGAGTCTATCCAAGAAAATTAAAGAGTTAGAGACAAGGATGAAGCTAATAAGTCAAGGTGTGATGGAAGGTTTAGACCCAAAAGAAGATCTTATGCCTAAACACAACCCATCCACCCTTAATTAAGAGATTCACTAGGCTAAATCAGATGTGAATGAAGTGATTTTCAAGTGGAAGGAAGAAAATTAAGTTGTTTTATCCCAAGTTATATCTCCCCTTCCTCAAGAGATTCTAAAAGAGCCCCCTACATTCCACTCTCAATTTTATTTTGAGTTCTATGTTCCACCTCCACAAACTAGTTAATCTTAACCTTACCCCATCACCCTTTGCCTTGATGGACCTATAGTATGGGAACCTAAAGAGTAGAATCTGGTTGATAAGGAAAGATAAATCTTGGTTGAATAAGGCATACCTCCTTGATAGCCTCATTGGGCTAGGTCACATGATTTCAAAATGCCTAGTCTTGGCATCACCATGAAGGAGAAGGAGATGGAGGATCTTGAATCCCTTGAATAAGACTCTACATCTGATCAATATAGTGTATATGATCACCTCCAAAATGAAAATGATGGTTTTATTATGGATGGAGAATGAATTCAAGTCTTTCCCAAAGAGGTGGCAGTCCTAAAAAAATATCTTGAGACCAAGGTGGAATTTGTTTCTCTTGAAGATGATCCAATACCTCAACTTGATATTGAAACACTATCAAATGCATTAGATCTTGAATAAAACCATCTTCATGACATCATACATCAAGAAGATAATGTTGAAGAGGTAGTGGTTCAATATGATAAAGAGAACAAGAATAATTGGCAGCTACAAATGGAGTTCTTTCAAGGGTTTTAAGAGTTTTTCCAAGTTGAGAATCAAGTACATGGAAAGTTGAAGAAGGAGGCTTTCATGTAGGGTAATGGTAAATATTGGGAAGAATATACAAATCTCCTTGATGATCTATAAGAACTTGTAGTTGAGAGGAAGCCCAATATTATTAAGAGCACTATGAAAGTCAAGAAGGAGGAAACCTTCATTGGTTCTTCCATCACTATGCAAGACATCATGAATGAGAAATAAAAAGCTCCTAATAAGCCTGGGGATGATTTTTTGTAGTCATTAGAGTAGGATATAATACTCTTCAAGGAGGCTATGATATGGTTAAAGATGGAGAAGGTAGCTTTGACACTCAATTATGAAAAGGAAAATCAAGATTTAAAATTTGTCCTTTCAAGAAGCATATACATTTCATGATGACATGATTGAAGTCATCAATATGGCTTATCATCCTCTCAACTAGTTGGGAGAAACACATCATCTCTTGAAGGATGGAACAAGTTCATATTGGTCTCAATCTCCCAAATAACATGAAACTACTCCTCTTGAAGTCATGCCTACTAAAGAGAAATAAGTTAATCATGAGATAAAGAGTAAGCATCAATATGAGGTAAGTGTACAAGTTCAAGAATATTATATCTACATTAAAGACATATTTTAAGATGATATACTTGAGAGAAATCTAAGTGAAGTGCCAAATAATAGGTCTAATCTACAAAGCATATAATTTAAGCAAAAACATGCTTGGCACTATGATCCATCTCATCAAGATGATGGTTCAAGAAGTTTTCCTTTTAATCCTACAAAGGAGGTAAGCTTAGTTTATAGCTGTGAATAATAGTTCATTTCTAATTCTCCTAAGTGTTATGAGCACATGTGTGTGTGTGTGTGTGTGTGTTGTTAGTTCATTATTTTGTTTTACATGTGTCCTTTTCTTTGTGTGGTTGAGGTAATTAGTGGTCTTGTCTTGATGGTCAATGGTCAAAGGTTTCCTTATTTGTATCATATTTATAATGACTCCCTAAGCCCAATAGATTGATAAGGCTATTGGTCTAGTTAGTATAGCAAGCATACTACCACTATGAGTCACCAATTTGTTGACCAAATTTGACTTTCAAGTTAAATTGGGGCACCCCTAGGTAAAAAATTGAGTTTTAGGTGTTTTAAGGGTCTAAAAAAGATGTTAAAAGGTATTTTATAGGTTAATTTATGCCATTTAATGTTATAATAGCATTGGTCATTAGTTATTTTAGTCCTTATATCATTTTTGGGTCATTTTGAGGTTTAAAAAGGTGTATTTAATGACTTGTATGGATTTATTGGGAAGTGTGAATGTTAAAATTTGTTATTTCACATCCTATGTGTCCTTATAGGTCTTAACTAACTGACATAACTGAAAAGTGGTAAGTTCTTCAATTAAAAGAGTAGTTTTCTTAGAAAAAAGGAGATTTGGCACTTGTATAGCTCATAGGGAAGAGTGCCATGTGGTAAAATATCATGTAACATCCCTTAATATTGACCATACTCATCCCAATGTTTTATTCTCTTTCAAAGTTCTATTTTTTTCCCAAAACTATTTTGTTCCTTTTTCACCCTTCTTGTCAAGCAAAAGTAGTCTTCTAGTTTTTGCTTAGTATGGACAGTTGAAGAGGTTTCAATTCAAATGATTTTGGGAGGTTTTATTAAAATTATATACATTAATTTCCATATAATTATTTTTAATAATGGCATTTTTTTCTTCATGAAACATCCTCATGAAGTTGACTATATTTTTCTACCTACTTATTTGTGTACCCTATAGGTTTTGCCTTGGTTTGAGTAATTACGTATGAAAAAATTTCTCATATTGGTTCCACAAAATTTTTAATTTCTTATAAAATTCTTCCCATGATTTGTTTCATTTTTTTAGGTGTTATGATGGGCATATCATCTCAAATTTGTAGACTGCTCTCATTTAGGATGATAGGTTAGGTTTCTACCATTTCCAGATCTTCATGCTTTGATAATGACTTAAGGGAGTTGTGATAGGTTATTTATCATGTTTATAATGTGTTAAAATTATCTCATGACATCTTAGGTTCATTATCCAAGAAATATTCATGAAAGTGTAGTCATTAAATGCCATACAGTGAATTTGTCCTATGACTATCATACACAGTCAGTTAGCTACCATGAAAGGAGTGTTCACATGGTGAAATGGAGTATGATAGATGATTTATGACTTTGAAACATATTAATGTGTCATTTGAACACCATTAAGGGGTATTAGTTAGTTATCAAATTATATCCTTTGAGTGTGTTGACTGCTTTATGTCTGGTCCCCATATGCAACTCAAAATGTGCACCTACAGGTGGTAGAGCAATGGACCAAAATTTTTCTATGGAGAGATTGAAATAGCTTGACACCTCCTTGAAGTCTTGTTATGATAATAAATCCATGAAAAACTCATATAAGGTTTCAAAATGGAAATAATAAGTGTGAAACCATGTTGAGAAGATAGGAGACTAAGTTTAGGGAAGTTTTCCCTAAAATGTCAAAATAGAGGTCAAGGGCCTTTTTGTGATTACCCTAAAACATGGAGGTAAAGGGTCTAAAATCATCTATCTAGGTAAATATTATAGTCCCTAGTAGGGAGAGGTTTTATGCAAAGTATGAGGATCAAAAGATGAGGATAAGATGGAAATTAAGGACCTCAAACATGCCATTAAAAAAATTGAGATACTTCATTAATGTCTACAGGTCTGAGGTTGAAAATGAATATTAACACCCTAAGGAGTAACATTGGACAAACCATCATGAATAGTAGGTATCAACTGATGTAATGTTACACTAATGTCCTGAAGGTTAGCAAGAAAATATTAAAACACTCCCATGAAACCTCTATGGTCACCTATAAGTGTCCTAACTTAGTATAGACACCTACAACAACCAAAAGAAAATTTTCTTAGTCATGGAAAAAAGAACTTAGTTAAGGATTTCAAAGCAAATATATAGTGAAAACAAGTATAAGAAGATATAACATTATTATTATGGATCTAAATGAGGTATATAAGCATCATGACTAATTATTTATAAGTTGAAGTACACCTATAGTAGGGTCTTAAGGGTAGGGGTGTCTTAGTCTAAGCAAGGGAACACAATTTTTAAATAAATGACCAGTCAAGTAAATTCAATATGTGAGAGGGTATAATAAGGTTATCATGCTATAATGGAATTCCACAAAAATCTTGATCAACCTCAATTGAATTAAATGACACCTATAGATAGGGTTTAGAGGTAGAGCATCTCATTCTAACTAGTGACCTAGAAATTGATGTTAAAGTGGTGTTTGAAGGCTTATAAAGAAGGTAATAATTAAAAACCATGTTGTGTGACCTCAAGGTGGATTAAATGTGTCATTTTCCCATCATAAACCAATGATAAAAATTTCACACATACCTATAGTAGTTAGACTTAGGATTTCTCAATCATCTTGGGAAAACTCAATCTAGTGTAGCCAAAATTGAAAGTTTGAGAAAGTGATTCATTATGGTGAACTTAGAGAATAATGATAAATTTTTTCAGAATTATGAATAAAATATAGGTTATTATGTGATATTTTGATCAGGTTAACTCCTAAAAATCCCCTTTTATTCAAAAAATATGCACCTATAGCTGTTATAAAGTATTGTGAAGGACAGTGAGCTAAGAAGGGTGGTTCAAATGGTGTTGAGGCTAAACTCAAGGTGGATAATAGATCTCATAAGTGTTATATGGTAATTTAATTTTTATATAGGTCATATCCACTATTTTAAATATTATTTCATGAAATAAAACCTATAGGTGTCCCCCTAAAATTGCAAACACAGTCATGTAGGGTAATATAGTCTTGATTGAGGGTAAGCACAAGGGAGTATATTAGGTGTTGTAAAGCATGAATATGGAAGAGATAAAAATAAATAAATTGAAATAATCCTAAGGGAATAAAATAGTGTTTTTATACCATTTTATCAATCCCAAAAAAACAAAAAAAAACCTATAGTTCCCTTTTCTAAGACAAAAACATAATCAAGTTGAAGTCACAAATAGTCCTAATCAGTCAAAATAAGAGGAGTATGTGAGAAGGTAAAGTGATAAAAAAAACATGAGACATAATAATCATGAAATTAATTATCTATATAGGATTTTTAAAATGGATATATAACATGGAGAAGGAACTTTCAAGTGCAAAACATATTCCTCTTAAAGAACCCTACACAGTTTGCTTTCAAGAAGCATGTTTGGGAATTGGAGGCTTTTTGAGGGTTAAGGCTTAAGAGAAAGAGATAAATATTTGTGAATTGAGCCTAAAATAATTTATTATGATCATAAAATATTCAATTTTTTTTTATAATATAGGGGATTATCCTCTATTTTGTCTTAGACAAAGGGCACTCCCTTAAGGACAAAACTTGTAGGTTTTGGGGAAAAGGGGATAAAGAGTGACCAAGGAGATATTTAAACATTATAATAAGGTTTAAAAAGTTTAAATACACATTAATAATCATTTAAAATACCTCATAAGAGTATGGAGGCAAATAGGGAGGTCTAAAATGCTTTAGGTTGCAGTCAAGCCTGTTAGGTACATTAGGGTCTAAAAGCTAAAAAGAGAACCACTTCCATTTATATCATGAAATGTGACTTATACCTTGTTTTATAATGTATATTTGATGGTAAAAAATAATTTTTATCTATCAATGGGAAAATAAAACCATCAAAAGTCATTCTGAGCTCTAAGTTGTAGTCAGGCCTAAAGATAGGGTTTTGGCTTAGAGCCCAAATAATAGGTCATTTTCATTTATAAATATGGGAGAGATTTATAGAATATGTAAATATGTTTTTGGTACCACATTATATTTTTTAATCCATTTTTATGTAAAATAAATCATTAAAAGGTCAACTTTCACTTTAAGGTCACTTAGGTCAGTTGGAATAGAGAGACAAACATGATAAGGCAATTTTAGAATCTCATAGCTTTTTGGATGATATACATGGGATCCAAAGAAGTTTATATGAGTAATATAGGGTCTTTAACATAAATTTTGTGTAATTATTTTGATATTTGGATGTCAGACCTTTATGAAACATCACTAAATGTCAAAACTGCTCATAAACCCTCCAAACCCCTTGCAAGGACTAGTCTAGAGAAATAAAGATGGAGATGAATTATAATGGAATATTTTTAACATTAAACCTATTATAATTTTTAAATGACTCACTCAAGATTCCTCCCATGATTTTTTTTATATATGTATATAGATAGGGTAGAAAATAGGCTATTTTTTACCATTTTATGTGTTTTCAAGCTACAGGAGGAGTCTGAGGATGAAATTAAGTTTGTATGGAATATTAGGAATTTTAATAACTATATATGGTAATTTAATGACTTTAATAAACTTATAAGGGTTTTAAAAATATCTCTCATTTTATCCATTCAAAATTGGCCTAGTGGACATGCTAGTGAAAAGGGTGAAAAGCTTCAAGTAGGGTGATTTTAAGGTGTGTTTGATGATTGTAAGTCTATGTAGGGTATTTAAAATTTTAATAAACTCCCTCCCATGTATTTTAGTGAGTAAATTAAACAAAATTTGAGTCCAAGTGTGTAGGGTGCATGGAGGAAGAGTTTTCTAGACTATAAATGATGATGATAGCTCCTTTCTAGGTGATTCCAGATGACCAGGCTTGTAACTAATGCATGAAAATTCATGTATGAAACTATTACACTCAATTCCAATCATAATAATTATCCCTAATAATTTATTATTCATTCAAATAGGTACAATCATGGATGCATTTTTTTTAGCCAACACAAGGAGATTCATGCCACTTTTCATGAAGTTTATGCGTTGAATTGACACTTGGGTTTCCTAAACTTGCATGGTTCATCCCATATCATATTATAATACACAAGTAACTAAATTTATAATATTTACAAGTGTACTTATTACCCTTGGGATTCTCTCTTCTTTTCTCTCTTGAGTTCTATAAGAACTAGCCATTTTGGGCATTATAACTTATACTCCACTTGAGTATGGTAAATCCATGCTCAAATGCATAAAATTTGATAAATAAGACTACTAAATTTTACCTCTTAATGATTTTTTACATTATTTTTTACTTTAATGTTGGATATTTCTTAGAGAAGACTATGGATTCCTTAGCATGTTGTCAACATCCTATTTGTAGTTGGAAAGTTTATTCTTGTAGGGCATGTGAAGTGTTCTAGGAGATGTCCAAGTTTGAGTGAGTTATTCTATTAATTAGTGACCTCATAGGCCTATTATATAGTCATTATATCTTTTCAAATTCATCCATAACCTCATGATGTAACATTCATGTGAGAATATGTAGATTGGAGAAATGCATGTTCAGTTTGTCCTTTGTTCTCATGTGTAACATGTTGTTAGTTGAGAGTCATCAATATATTTGGTGTATCAACAATATTAGGATAGTTTTATTTAAATTATCTCTCTCCCTTTTCACCCTCAAAGTCTAGGTTTAGTTACAATCTAAAGTGGTACATCAAGGGATTTATCCCTATCTAGAGATTCACCTCATCCTTAGGCTACCCACAAGCTTAGGGGTGTTTCCATTGTGCCACTTGGATGAGGAGAGATTTTACATATTCTAAAATGGTGAAAATACAAGTTAAAACACTAGTGGAGCCCAAAATTAGGAACTAGGGGACCATTAAAATGATTATTATCTATTAATTCAAAAATTAATCTCCCCTGATGAAGCCCAAAATCAGGGACTAGGGGGTAGTCAAAGTCAAAACTAGTATAAAAATAAAAATGATGTAAAAATCACTATTAATATGGTAGATTATCTATAAAATAATTATATCAAAGATGAACCATAAAATCAAAGTGTCTTGGATCTTCTATAGTCTTTTATCACATGACACCAATTAAATGAAGAAATTTTAACATCTCTAATGATGTATGCAAATGATAGTCTGAATCCTCGATCACTCATCACAAAATATTATCATGAACCCACAATACCATCAATTTCTATCATCTATTCACATTCCATACATCCCCATTAAAAATTAATCATATTCATACCTCCCATCACTCTCCTCGGAAGCATTCTCTTATAAGGGGTGATGTAGACACATAGTCTATATATCTAGAGGGGTCACCATTAATAATCACACTAGATCACTCATAAGTCAACACATTTAGTGGTGATAACATGATCCTAACATCACACATCCCCATGATATGTGTTTGATAAATATCCATCAAGTGTTTGCATTTTTTCATCTCATACCCATATCCAATACATTGAGATTCCCAAAAAAGTCAAAAAAATTCATTCATCCAATGGTGAAAACTAGTATTCTGGTGCCTTGGGCAAGTACCATGATGAAAACTAGTTTCTGATGATGGTAAAATATTCTATTATCCACATTACACCTCAACACTTTAGGGAAAAAACCATCCTTTTTAGCCATCACACCCATCTCTTATCAATCCCATATATATCATCTACCATCATGTCATACATCATATCCCTCCTTTCTTCTAGTTGTGACCTTCATAAGGAAATGGAAGGTGTCTTGAGAACTATCCCAAAACCATCTTGGCATATCCTCCAATGAACACTGGGGACTATAATAATTTAGTTCCTTCACAATGTGGTCATTAACAATCCCTCGGCCCTTCTTCTTTGGTCATAATCCCATTATTATCATCACCCTCATCCTTTTATCATCCCATCCATCATTCCATCTATCCTTATCTTAGTTTCTAGGCTTGGTATTCCCTTTTCTAGTAACCCCATTTGTATAGCGTATATACATATATCTCAAAAATCCTTAAAAAATTAAAATATGTCAAAAACCCTAAAAATCATAAAAGTTGAAAAAAGTCTCAAAATAATCCATTGTTTCTAGTCTTATTTCCTTAATTACATCCATCCATAGCACATAATAACATCTATTACCCATATTATATATATTTTTGTCCATATCACCATCTCAAATAACCATCTAATATCCATATCCTATTGTTCCCTTCCTTATAGTGGTCACCCATATATATCTTCATCATCATCCCATTTTAATAGGTATTATCGACATACATTACCTTGTTAAGGAATTTGATCTAGCACCCATCACTTCCCTATCAATGCCTTTTCATATCTATCATCCATCCAATCACTATTTTACTAGTATGGTTGTTATTTGATACCATCACATATTTATCATTGCCTCCCCATACCTAACACACATCCAATCACTACTTTTTTTATTATGGAAGGTATTTGATCCCCTCATCTCCTAATATTTTTTCTAGATTGGACTATTGCAGGGTTCTATCTTTTGGTAATCCTTGGTCATCTTCATACCCTCATCCATGTCCTCATCCTAATCCTAGTTTTCCATATAATTACATATCCTTATCATCATCACCATTATATCCCCAATCCAAGTCTATCATTAATCTATCCTCACATCATGATCATCCTAGTCTAACGCATCACCCAATCACTCATCCTATCATTAGACAAGATATTATGGTATTGCATGTAGATACATATGTTTGTTGTTTGTCTATTTTTTGAATTGTTTTTATGTCTTTGCATCATGTATATATCTTTTTTTTATTATTTAAACAATGAGGATTTTTTGAGGTTACTAAAGCTACAATAATGCCCTTAAAGATGCAGAGTTCACTACTTGCCCATTTTACGCACATTGGCACCATTTCCTCTCGGTCATACTTATATCATGGGGAATCTAGCAAGTGTCATTTTTAATATAATTAATTATTCTATGATGATTATTATGACATATTTTATGGCTTGATCACCTATGTCCTCATCATCTATCTATTCATCCTTATATCCCCATCATTACTCAAATCCTCACGATCCATTCAACTAACATCCAATCCTTTTATCATCATTTGAGTAACATATTATAATCACTAACATCATCCTCTAATCACTAATAATTTTCATCATCATCATATTATACTCCATCCTTGTCCTCCATCTTCTACTTATAACTATATCAACCTGAGGTCTTTTCACACTATGTAGGTAACAGTTGGCCACTTTTCAGTTCCCCAAGATATCTCAGACACTATCTCCTCTTTCATCATCCTCACATCTTGAAAATATTTGAGATATAATCATTCATTAATAATTATATTTGTCAATCACCATACCCATAACCATCTTCTTAATATTTCTCCAATTGCCTGCACTTGTCGATTGGGCCTGATAAATCACATCCATATTTGTTTTTGATCAATCAATTATCACTCCCTTGCATGTGGATTTTATATGGGCATAATAATTAATCACATTATGTCTCATTAATTTGATACAATGCATTTATATCTTTTTGTCACTTGATCTTATCATTTATTTTTTATCATCACATACATCATATTGATTGATTTAGCCTTGCACTACACCCATCATCAATATTATCAAGTCCTTGTCTTATCTTGGCCAATAAATATCCCTTACATGCATATTTGGTTTGGATATGTATAAATCCTATGGAATTTTAATCCTATCATGATCATTTTATTGTTGATTTCCCTTTGGGATATGTCAACAACCGTGACATAGTCATCTATACTCCCTATGCATGTGTTTTTGCCAGAGGCATCGTTATCAATCTTTAGATCATTTCTCAAGTCAAATTTTATATTATTCATCATCTATCCCACATCTCACATCCCATCCCCTCATCTATCCATGGCATCCCACCCATCATTTCATCTTTTGAGTTGCCATCCATCTCATGCTTCCCAGCATGTCCCCTTAAGGGGACATCATATCTAATAACATTCATTCATGAAGTGGTTTTTATTTGAAATAACATTACTTATTCCACTTCATCAATTAGTAATTCCCTTTCAAAGAGGGGAAAATTTTATGTATCTTAATCTGCTCACTTTGTTTAATGTCACTAATATTCCTATTAGTTGACACTAATTCTGTTCATCTCATTTATTCTAATTAATTATGTTAATCTATCCCCCCTTCATATCCATTTATCTAAAAAATTCCATCAATATTTATCCATTCACTAACCTTATTCATCCCAATCAATTAATTTATCCTAAATCCCCATTATCCCATCCTAATTGTCTTTACCTATTATTTTGGAATTTTAAATTCCCACTAGCCCACCTATTAGCCTATGCATAGGCTCTCCTACACCCCTAATCCCTAATCCTCACCTAATACCTATCTAACCCTCCATCTAATCATCATTAATATATAATAAGAATTTTATAATTCTCTAATTATAGAATCTTCTCTATTCTCACCCTCCTCTCTAGAAGTCTCTAAATCTAGAGGATTTTAAAGAATTTTAAATTCCTTGGATAATCTTCATCCCTTGATCTCCTCCATCCAACTTTTAATCTCCACCATGGATCTCTCTCTCCAAAATCTATTTAAACAACTTCATTCCTCTATGGAAGTCCATCTTAGGAATACATAACAAATCCATGTAAATATAATCCTTTAATCACAAGCATTTAACATATTTGATCAAACAATCACCATGTCCAAACTATGAGTCTAAGGTAATCAATCCAATCCTCTTGTTTTGAATCTATTTGATCATGGTGTAGAGAACTTAGCTTTTTGGATTCTAAGGTTATTTTTAATGGTTTTATTCATCTATTTGCATTGAATTATAATGGATCTAGAATTTACCTAGTGGTTTGAAGTTTGAGTGATTAAATTAGATAGTTTAATCCATAAGCTCAAATTTTAGGCTACACAAAGGAGACCCATGTAGTGAATGATAAGTGGTAGTAAGTTATAAATAGGTAGTTGAAAATGTAGTTGAGTATTATCTGAGGTCTTATCAGAATAAGTAAATGCCATAAGTAGAAGTCAGACATCAAAACATGATCATACGTCACCCTCTAACTTTTCCAATATTCTTCCACTCTTAGGCACACATGTGGATCCAGAAGAATCTTGCCACCAACTACTAGATCTAAATCACTAGGCAAAATTTAAGAAGCATAGACATGGTACCATAATATAATTAAAAACTATATTTTCCACCTTAAGTGTAGTATTAAATATAAAATACTTGATACATTATAAAGGAATTGATCTTCATTATAAAAGGGTAGACATTTTTTAGGCAACCTCATGTTGCCAAAATTTTCCCTCTAAGATTACTTTTTTTAGCTGAACCTTGCATGTTAATGATAATTAAGTTAACCTCCATTTGTTCTTACACTCTATGTGATATTTGTGTTTTTTCATCCTTGTCTATGGGTAATGTTCACCCCTCTCATTATTATACATTCCCAACAATTTTATGTGGAAATCAAGAATCACTTATAGGTTGTATCCTATACACATTTGGGTCTATGCAAACATTATATGTGGATCACTTGTTATCCCTCTCAGTGTTTCACTATCTTCCAACACATCTATGTAAAATACTTGTGCATTTAGAGTGGACTTGGTGGAGTCTATGTGATAACATTTTGTTCTTAAATATTTGTAGTGTGTTCATGGTAGTAAGAGTGCTCGGTCTATTCTCAATGTATTTCCTTTTTATTTTCTATCACTCTCTTACCTTATCCCTCCCTTTTCCCTTAAAAATATTAAGTTTAGATTAGTGGTAGATTTACCATTCTGCTATTTAAGTCTACTTATTTATCCTAAACCAAGTGTAGTTAGAAAAGATGGAATATGGCCTAATCCAAGGCTTATCCCAAAGAACACAAGGGTCCCACACCTTAGGAATGTTCTCATGATTATGATAAGAAAAATTATGCTCCACATGTGCTGATCAGTGATAACACTTATGCACCCAATGTTGAACACTTTTTTACCCTACACAAGGCATTCACTATCTACACCCCATCATTAAACTTCCTACATAATAGATCATCCATGGGTACACATTTTGAATGATAATTAAATGCTAGGTGTTAAAGTGTTGGAATATTAAAATTAGGGAATTAACATGCAATGAATACATCTTTTGATTTCTACAATATTTGATTCATTTCATTTGTTAAATGTGGAAAGAAGGAAAGAGAAATAATAACTTAGCTATAAATAATCCTTTCAAGAGGAATCAAACTATGAAAATTGGTGGACAGATAGATCTGACTATCATCAATAGGATCCAAGTGTCATAATCAGCCATAGATAGTAGTGTGGTCTTATGAATAGTGTCAAGTGCACTACTTCTAAAGGGATCAATAGTGTTCTCTTGTATAATTTCTCTAAATGATTTGTGGGTTTTTTAGATCAAGTTTTATTCTCATTTTGGTCCAAATTTCAAGTCTATGTAATCAACTTTTTTTCCTATAGCCATGATTTCCTTAGAAAAACCTAGGTTTTCATGCTTTTGAGTGATTGAATGAATACCATGAGAAAAATGATTTAGTGGCATAGGTTAGATATGACCTCAATACCCTATTGTGTTGAGATTTTCCTACATACCAATACCTCAAAAGGGGATCAAGCTTGATGCAATTCTCCTAATCTAAGTACTAGTACAAGTACAAGTGAATGCTAGAATGTCTGGGTATAAATGCATGAAAGGATACCTTGAAGGCCACTTGATATTTGGATATCTATGCTAGAGTTAGATTATTGAATGTATGGGCTGAGTCAATATAATATTGGAAGAATTGGGAGATTTCCCTCAATGTGAAATGGTACTTTTGTGTGTTTCTCTGTGATAATCCCCACCTAGGGTGTAAGAGTGTGAGAGTAGTGTTTATATAGTAATCTAATAAAAATGACTTAGGAGGGTGACTTAAAAACAGGTCTAGGTTGACCCTAATGCTCTTAGGGAGATGAAAAATTAGCTTTTGGAGGATGCAAGGACTTAAATAACTAAGGGATTGCACCATTAGAGTCTCATGTGCTGTTCTATAAGCTTGGGTGTTATTTTTTATTGTTATGTGACTAAAATTAGATAAAAAGGGCCCTTAAGATGGGTCAAGTGTTATACTAAGGGTAAAGTGACCTCAAATGACACTCTAAGGCATGAATGATTAATTTTAATGACTACATTTAACAACTTTAAGACTTATTTCAATATGAACAACATGTCTTGAGACCTTAAGTGACCTTTCACAATGAGATCATGACCAAAAACTTGATTTAATCTATGAAAAAGCCCCTCCAATTGCACTAATAAATTTGATTTTTTTAATTTTCTAGTTTTGGAGGGAAAATTAAAAACATACAATAAAATATGAATTTTGATCCTAATGACCTAAATGCTTCATGATGGTTCATACAATATTTCCCACACTTATTCATATCCATTTTATTACAAAATGAAGCTTAGGCAAGCTTCTTATTGACCTTGTAAGCTAAACAAGCTAAAATGTGCATAGTTTTTATGATGCTCCTACATCACCATGGCTATTATAATTGGTTGACCTAGAGCCTTATGAATACCCATGATAACCTATGGTTCCAAAAATTCCAATGGAATCTCTAGAAAATTTACCCATAAGGGGATATCCTCTAGATCTAAATTATCTAGATTGGTGCCTACTTTCCACTTTTTGAGACTAAGGTTGCTTTTATCTATGAACTAGGATCCTCTTGTTAGAACCTTGATGTAGTCCTTTGGATTTGTGAAATTAACTATTTAAAAGTTCTTAGCCAAGGCCACAATTTCCAGTTGGCCTTTTGGCTTCCTTTCTATGTTAGTCCATTTCCTAAAGGAATCAATGTTAGGCCTAAACGCATTGAATCTAGCTAGCAAGGAATTTTCTAGTTTTATATTAGTTTTTTCAATAGTGGAATTTGGGACATTAATGGATACCTCATCATTTTCCATTGTGGGGTCCAAGATGAAATCTTCCATTTTCTGGTTTAACAAACACTTTCCCATAACTTTGTCTTCCCATAAAAAGGGGGGTTTGGGATCATTACTTTTAAAACATGAGATTCCCCCTGTGGGATGCTTTTTGTGGTGTGGGTCGTGGTCTCTAAGTCTAAAGCATGTGAATGTGTTCCTGCACCATCTTGTCGACCATGACAGTTCTTGTTGGTGATTCATTGGATTATCTTGTTGCAAATTCATGGATTTCATTTTCCTTTATGAATCCAAATTTTAATTTTGACTTCTCCTCTTCCATTGCTTCTCCTTTGCTTTGTTCATCCATCGTCAAACATAAAATAATAATTAAGTTCTTCAAAATATAATAATAACTAAGCTTTTAATACTTGTAAATTTTTAAATATTTATACTAAACCTAAAATTATCTAGTAAAAAATATTGCTACCAAATGGTCTTAAAATGAAAAACCAATTTAGACAACTAAAAATGGCACTTATTTTATTAGTTGTTTAATTATATGATTTTAATATGTTATTCCAAGTCTATAAATTATTAGTTTAACTTAGGTGTTATTGACATATTTTTTAGTAGTTGTATCTTCTTCTCTTTGTTTATTTCACTTTTTTTTCTTTGTTTAGAAGTATTTTGGATTTTATTATTTGGAGTGTCCTAATTTAATATTTTTATTGGCCCTTTTTAGTCAAAATGTATCCATCCCTAGTGCCCTTTTTTGCTTTGTAATCCTTAATTTGTCAATTAAGACACCAATAAAAGTTTAGTTTGAATTTCAATTATCTATAAATACATAAAAATCGTAATTCATTTAGGCATCTAACACTTAAAGATAAATTTAAAAAATTCATTATTCAAATATATTTATTGAGTAATTATTAAAATGTTTGGAGGACTCAAATTTATGCTAAAGACATTACTTGATACTAGATTGCATATTTAAATTGTTAAAATTATTTGATACTAGATTGCATATTTAAATTGTTAAAATTATTGATATGATGTTGTATTAATATTATTTGTTATTGACGAGCTTAAAAAATACTAAAATAATTTTATTATTATTTAATATAAGATAAATTTTAAAATACATATTATTTTTTTAAGGTTTTCAAATATTATTTCTTAATTATAAGATGATAAAAGTTTATGTTTTATTATTTAGTATATTATATTTTTTTAGGTTTTCAAATATTATTTCTTAATTATAATATGATAAAATTTTATGTTTTATAAATAACCAAAATAATATATTCATCAAAATATTGAAACATATTTACTATAAAATATAAACATTTTTAAAATAAAAAAATAAAAACCTTTTTAAACAAAGTTTTTGGTTCTATTACATTTTTAATATCAAACAGTGAAAGATATCAAACCATAAAAATTGTCTCCAAATTTTGTGATTTTCAATCTCTTTCTTAGTGTTACAATTTAATTGAAATCCCTTTATCCATATCACACCTAATAACTGTATGCCACTTATTTAATATTCATAAAAGGGAATAATTTGGATTGGCGAAGGCCAAAGGGATAAAGTCAAAACAACAATTTAAAACATTGAGTAACTTTTTGTTTTCTAAATATTTGTGCCTGACATGTGAGTGCGTACCTAACTTCTCTAAATGCAGCGGCAAAGCATTCATATTCTTTATTATGGACACCCTCATGCCACGGTTTATTTTCTCTAGATTCTTAAATTATTGTGCTTTTTCAAAAAAAAAAATGCACTTTTGTCTTGAAAAGATAAATAAATTTGCTAATATGAAGCTTTGTCTAAAAAGCGTCTCCTTTAAGCCCTCCAATGAATTAATTGTGTTTTAACACACTCAGGGATGTTTATTGTTGTTCATGAGCCGTAATAGTTGTTTGAGGGTTATGTTTTATAGTAGGTTATAGTTGTTTTAAAGGTGTAAGTTCTCTTAGAAGAGATACAATATTATGTTTTTGTAAAGTAAGGTTTTGTAAAGTGAGGTAGTATGAATTAGTATGATTGTTGATTTCATTTTAATTTTTGTGTATGAAAAGTTTGACAATAATATTATTATTTTTGTGGAGTCGATAATACAAAATGAGGTTGTATTTCTTCATACAATATGACAATGTGTTATGTGAGGAGGAGATGTTCCATTTGACAATGAGTATGAACAACGATCAAATAGTGGGGAAGGGCAAAGCCATACAAAATATGTAGGGAGTGAAATATTTTATAGTGAGTTGAGTGGTAATGATGGAGGATAATTATATGGTAGTTTAGGTGGTATTGTACACTAGAGGGCTTATTTCATACACAAGACCCAGATTTAAGATAGCTAGTAGATTTACATGTCCTACATCTATTGTAGAGGGATCTGCAACTTAAAGGGAATCAACATCTTTGATTGGTCGATTTTTATTGTCAAAGGTGGACAAAGATGTCATGAGCATTGATTTGATTACAACAGGGCTCTACATCTGATATGCAACTTAAATTATCATTATAATGCAACCAACATTGGGGAAAAACATTAAAGTTAAAGAATCTATATTTATATATATTAATTATAAATATAATATATTATAATAATATAAAATATATCATATAGATAAATATATTATATATTTATAAGTATAAATATTTAAATGTTATGTTAATTTTATTATTATTATTATCATTATTATTATTATTATTATTATTATTATATAATATAAATATTTTTTTATTATAATATTAATTTATTATATATGACTATATATATATATATATATATAAAACCCTAAATTGAATTTTGATACAAGGGTATTATAGGGTTAAGAATATTGAAATGAATAAGTACCAGGGTGATAAATAGATCTATAGTAGGCCAATTAATTTGTAAACTTAGATAAAAAAATATTATAAATTTATAATACTAAGATCTACTAAAAAAAGAAAGTACAGTTATTGATTGATATTGCAATAAATTAGAAACAAGAGTACTTAGTTGACTGTACATATGTAGATCTGAGTTGAAACAAGCTAGAAGTGGATTAGCTTAGGATCCTAGAATAGTCATCAAATTCTAGAATTTGATATTATGTGGCCTTGTAAGCTTGCATCAAATCCAGATAGTTGCATCAATGCTAGTGTCAGACTTGGATGCAGGTGTCCAGTACAAAATATTGATTGAATCTAGATGTGACCACTTAGAGCCTTTTGAGTTTTATGTCACTTTTATTTTGGTGTATACAAATCACATGGACAAGTTATTGCTCTTTGTCAAATGATCAAATTTTAGCTTACTCACCTTTAGAGTGACTGTGAGAAATGGGTTAGTGGGCACATGGTGTCGAGCTACCCCAAGGACCCCTCTATCAATAGGCACTGCCTATATAACTAATACTTCGAAGAGGGCCTCAACTTTATGTAGTTGTCCTTTGCATGTTGGCTTGTATGTGCATAAAGATGCAATATGTGATAAGAAGTACATGGATTGACCGAGCTTGTAACTTGAAAAATGTGGCTCATGAGATGCTCCTTCAGTACTTCAAAATTATTGGGATATTGATTTTATGTTTAATATAAAAATAGGGACAAGTAGGGAACATTTTCTCACTTTAATGTTGTATTCAATGCATTTTATAAGTTACCTTGTGAGTTCCCAGTATTTAATATGGTTTTAGGTGAGGAATAGATGAGGTTGATCTTATATATACCAATCAGTTTTGAAAATATCTCACACTGAATCACTTAAGCCAAACTTTAGGATACATTTTATTTATAAATTGGATAACTTTTGGGCACTAGACACTTAGTTTTAAACGGGAGACTAGTGTTGACATAGGTATCTAGCTGGGATGCAAGTGTCTAGAAATCTAGAAAATACGTACATGTCCAAAAATTGTAGAGAATGATAATGATTAGGGTTATATCATTTTGCATAGTATATAAGACCTAGTCATCACAATAACAATGGTCAGAGTAAGAGATAAACAATTTGGTACAAAAAAATAGTGAACATAAGACTTTTGGTAGTGAAAAAGTCTTAAAATTGAAGGGTACAACCATGATAGGTATTTTTTAAGTGTACAAGACTAATGTGATATATAATTTAGATTTAGTGTCTACATTTACCTCCATTTAATTTAGTAATGTAATCTCTAGTTTAAAAAATAGAAATGCATACCTGGAGGTGTATAACACACCTTGCCTTTGTATGAATCCAACTTGAGTGCTTTGATGGACACTAACATGCAATAAAGAGCATTTTATAGTATATATTCAGTGCATACAATCAAGAATTGAAATAATTTTAAAATCTTGAAAATATAGAGAACAAGGTTAGGATTACACTTATGTATCGATGTAACCTTCTTGCCTTTTAGTGATTTGATTTGAAGAGAATCTTCATTGTAAATCTTTAGAGCTAAGATTAGGATAATTTGGAAACATGCAAGTGTGTGTGTGTGTGTGTGTGTGTGTGTGTGTGTGTGTGTGTGTGTGTGTGTGTGTGTGTGTGTGTGTGTGTGTGTGTGTGTGTGTGTGTGTGTGTGTGTGTGTGTGTGTGTGTGTGTGTGTGTGTGTGTGTGTGTGTGTGTGTGCGCGCCTACATGTGTGCATGTATGTATGTGTGTACTGGAGGACAAAATGCCCCTAACCTTTGAAAAAAGATGAATTGCCAAATGGACATTAAGCATATCTCAATCATACAACTCAATCATACTTATAATCTAGTGAGTGTGAGTGATCCAATCAATTCACTATATGTATCTAGTGAAGCTAGACGATTTAATGAATTCTAACTTATAATCTTGGTAAGATTGAATGATTTGATTACCTCAAACTTGCTAAAAGGTGAACCAACTAGTGCATTAGATTGGCTCAATAAAGTCCTTAGAAGTCCATCTTGGGTATGATGACAGTCCATACTAATATTTTAAATATTAAAGATGATTTGATTTTATAGTTTAAGGTGCTTTTTACATGGCATATACACCTCATATATGTCTCAAATTGAAACCTGTGTATAACAAAAATACCAATGTATAGAATGCTACCATAAATGTGTATATGAATCATATAACTATGAAATTTGGCCAATTTAAAAATTTTCAAGTGTGAAGGACATGTTCCCATGACATGCCCTCACTGAATTTATAGAATCTAAAAACTAGTTTAAGTATGAAGAACGTGTTTCCACAACATGCCCCCAATGTAATATGGAGATGTTGACTATTGAATAATTGTGGAGGTCATGACTTTTTTGCATGCCCCCAATAAAATATTAAATTTTGAAGGTATGAAATCCATGCTTTTATGACATTTCCTCATTGATATGACCCCTCCCTTTTTGAGTTAAGGGAAAGTATAAACTAGTAGTTACCTTCCCTCAAAAGGATAAGATAATTGTATAGTTTGTGTATTGATCATGTAGCATATAGGAGCAACATGTCCAGGTAGAAATATCAATGAGGTACATATTATGTGATCGCATCAAGTCCTAAAATACATGGTGCAAATCATGAAAACATCTAAAGAGTAACAATACAAGCTTAGCAAGCAATCAAGCACACACATAAGAGCCTCAAAATCAAGACAAAAGGACATGGTCCAAGGAGACTCAAATAAGGGGTATGTTTATACCGTATAATCGAAGGGACATGACCTAGTCAAATGTTCACAAAGCATAAAAAGACATGTTCAAATGTCTGCATACAACAAACTAAGACATATTCAAATGTCACAATAGGGAAACATAGGTATATGGACCATAACTAATGGAGCATATTCAAATCCTCATTAAAGTAATACAATTTAGGGCAATATAAATCAAGAAATACACTCAAAGAAGTGAAAAAAGGAAAACATGGAATCATAAGCAACCAATACAAGTGAATCATACTAGTCCCTGAATATATGTTAAAAAAATGTTAAGTACATAGCATATAAGTACATTATGAAATATATAAGTATCGATAAAGGTATGTGTAAGTACATAAGCTCAAACATGATAATGGAAATGATTATATAATAATGTAATCTAGATATATCATGATAAAGGAAAAAGATGTCCCTAATGGACTTATGGCATGAGTAGAGGAAAGACCCAATATCTTTGTGTGCATATATCATGTATTTGGGTATGTTTGTATCACACTCAAAAGATGCATGAAACATATGTGTATATATAAAAATAAATGATATGATATCTAATAAGATGAAACCAATAAAATAGATGCTAAAGAGCTTATAAGATATGGAAATACTAAATATTTTTGATTTTTTGATTTTTTTTCTATTTTTATTTTTTTGGTATTTTTGAAATATTTGAAAGGACTAATCAAATAAGTCTTCATGATCAAAAGGTGTAGGATCAATTGAGACATTTTAAAACATTTGTTTATAGTGATTCGTTAATGCCTCCTCAATGTTTTTGTGTAGTTATTTTTCAAAATCCATTTGTGGGGGAGGATGGTCATATCCATCATGGTGTAGATAAATCTATCTATCCTTAACAATAAAGGTGATACACATATCTATATTATTCAATGTTACATTTAAATTTATAGACCTATTATAGCCCAAATTTTCACCCTAGAGAAGTCAATCAAACCTTCTCAAATTTTGTATAACATGGAACTATCCCTAAATATAGGCAAATTGATACAAGAGATAGATCTCTAGATTATGGGATACCTCCCCTGATCTATTTGTTTAGGTTTACACACTACACTATAATAATCACTTATTGAGGTGAAAATGGAAATAAGGAAAAATTAAAGTAACATATACTAATAGAGGTGATACACCAAGGATATCTCCACAAACATACTGAAAATCACACTATAAAGGTAGATTACTAAAACTGATCTCAACTCAAAGTTATAGCCAAAGTGTTTCTACATGGAGGTAGATGGATATACATTTATAAAGGTGATTCAATAGGAGGTCTGATATTAGGCACTACTAATCTTTCTTCACACTTCAAATACACCTAAAAAACATGTATGCTTCATGAGACCCATTAGAAGAGTTATTACTTACACAATACATACAAGAGAAAAATGGAAACAAAGAAAAACAATCATCACTTGTCATATAAATGGACTACTTGTCACACTTAGGCAAGAATTTCATTGACTAAACCAGCTTAATAAATTTATTCAAAAACAAAATAAAATGTCAAACTAGCAAGGCTTTTACATACCAATTATTGATAGATTTACAATGCCAAAATGGCTTCAGTATATAGAGCAATAGGAGAAGAGAGAGAAAGAGAGAGTGAGTGAGTGAGTGACGTTAGAGAGTCACAATGCCAAATGTCAAGTATGGAAAACCAGTTACAATGCAAGAGGAGTTAGAAAATAGATCATGAAGTTCTCTTGGATAATTTTCAATCTAAAATATGACATCCTCCTAAAATTGGCATAGGGATACTTCATTGTCCTTATTGAAATTTCTCTTCTTGATGAGGAGTCCATTAACTATCTAAAATTGCCTTAGAGGTCATTGACACATATGTAATGACTTGAGAAGGTGGAAACATGATTGGTGCAAGTCATTATGCACCCCTCCAATTGATAACCTTCTCTTTACCACTTGTTGTTTGTTTCCTTTCAGTAACTTACTATCCTTGTAGGCCTAAACTCTAACACTTGTCACTAGGGTGACATGAACATACTCAAGAGAGTTAATTGTAGAGATGTAAGACACATCTTCATAACTTCTTTGTCCTCTATTCTATCATATACACTTCAAGAAAAATCAAAACCATACTTCTCATATTTAACTTCGTAGTCACCATGTTTCTCACTATTCTATCCAAGACTGCCTATAACAATCATCTTAGTATATGAGTCTCCATACATTATTGAGGTGAGAATTAGGTTTGAGGAATTAGAATACATCTCTACACACCTTCCACCATGGATTTCACCCATTTATTCATTTTTTCTCCTTTAAATAACTTAAAATCTTGCATAAAAACTGAATTTGACTCATATGTATAAGTGATAGTACATAATAAATAAGTGGTGGAGATCCTAATAGAGAAAAAAAAGGTCCAAATCACTTTCTAGGCCAATTGTCCCATTTTGAATACATTTATCTTCATCTTTTCCTTATCGGGTTCTTACAAGGGTTTTAGGAGGGTTTTAAGTAGTTTAGGTTTTTATAAATGGTTCATAAAGGTTATGCCCTTAACCTTTGAACCAATTCCACTAAATTCAATTAAATTAACTCCCTCAACTCTCCTTAAGTGTTAAATACCCCATGCATCTTGTCTATATAGATGGGAGTGAGAGAAGTTGTCTCTCAGGCAGCTAGCTTATGTTTTGGAGCCAATATGAGTTGTCCTATTCAAAACAATGAATATTATGAAACCTCCAATATCCCATGAAAAATATAAAATTCATTGGGAAGATCACATGATCATAGGAATGACCTTAGAAGCTTGATGGTTCATGCCTAGTTTTAGGTCTTAGAGGCATAGACTGAGTTTTATGAGTATGCGACTAACTATGAGTGATCAAAACGACTATAAGACCTAATAAACATTTATTTTACCTCAAATTCAATCCCAGATATCATCCCACAATACCTTAATACTTTTTTATTCATCTTTTTACCATTAATGCACTAGGTTTGTAAGTTGTATTACTTATGAAGTGTCTCAAGTCCTATACAAAATAGTGAGTACGTCCACTATTAGTCGACCATGTAAGATTATTTAAACCCATAATTACCCCCTAGAATAAATATCAAACCCTAACCATTCTTATAAATCCCTCAACGCTTCAAATTCTCAAGACTCGTTATACACCTATGACTATGTGTAGGGTTTTGATTGATTGAGTATGAGGTTTTGAAATCCAGATTAGATCAATCTTTACTCTATTATTATTTACCTATGAGAATCACATGTAAGTGTGATATTATCACTCTAAGAGTGATTTATACATGGTCATCTCTATCCTACACCTATGCCTACCAAGTAAACCCACATCTTTCATAAGCTTAGCTAGTATATTTCTTGAGTCAAACTATAGGTGCTTAATAATATTATCAAGGTATTTTTGTAGGTGATGATACATGTTTGATCACTTAGATTCACACTTTTATTTCCTCATAAGGTCACTAGGGCCATCTCACAATTAAATGGATTCATTTCTACCTTGAGACCATGAAATTACCCTTTTAGCATCAATGCACTAGGTATGCAAGTTATATTGCTCCAAGTTCATTTTATCTTTTTGACATTTTAGTTCTTTGAGTATCTCCATTAATATCTTAAATAAATTTAAAATTCATTCAACCATAATTATCTCTTGAACTAAAATTTTACCTCCAGGCCTAGGCTATAAGAATGAAGCTATTAGGTTTACACAAACCTCATAGACTTTCACCATGAGATGACACTATGTGGAGTAGAATCCTTTTTCGAAGAAATTAAGGTAAATCATCCCATTATACAAATTTCTTCAATTTTGAGAAAATAGAGGTGGATTTGGTGTTTTATATTTATCCCCATATTAGATTATCACCCTTAATATATCTTTAATACAAATATTTAATGGATAATATGACCAACCATGCTCTAAGGGATTGAAAACAAGTGTATTATCCTTGACTTTAAGCCACTCATAAAAGGATGAAATATTCAACTATCAAACACTATTCTCAATTTTCATTAGTATTCATTTATAGCATAAGGGGATGATCTTTCCTATCTTCCATGGCCACACATGTCAAAGTAGGTTGAAATCAGCATGACATGGATGCATATGCTCTTTAAGTCTATGTTCATTACTTTCTTCACACAAACCCAACTCCAAAGTGCAACCAACTGATAAAAATTGAGCCATTGGGATTGCATAGATAATTTGGAGGTAATAATGATATTAATAATTTTTCATACATCACAAAACACCAATACTAAAATTATGACCATGAAATTAATCTCATAAGGAACCCTAACATCCTCCAACTTCACTCACTTCAATTCCTCTTCTCCAGTCCGTACCAAAAGAAAACCATTGACCCTTTCTGAGCTATCCAATAGGGCAATAGGAGAGAAGAGATAGTTTTCATCAATTTTGGATCTGTTAAAACCACCTGAGTCTAAAAATGACCTATGGGGATTCCAAAAAACCTTCTTGAAGCATTCAAACCTACAAATGAGTCACCTCAATTTATATAAACATCTAAAACTAACTTTTGTAGGTGATATTATTTTTACATTGGATCTACAATATTTAAGTTTCAAACCCTTCTCTAACATAAATACATTATATTACTTCTTGAAACATTTGTATTTTTTTGAAAAATCATACAATTCCTTAAAATTAGCTAAAAGGCATCATAAAATGACATTAAGAAAATAGATAAATATGACAAAGGCTAAAACATGTTGTATGACCCTCAAACTATGATTTGATTGTGTTTAGGACCATGGTGACCATTTTAAAACCTAGAGGAAATTATGGAAAGTTTTAACATGCATGGGGTTTACCCAATTTGACCTAGGGTAAAATTTTGGTCAACATTTTAGTGATTCCAGGGGGTAGCATACTTTCTATGCTAAGGACCAGTTACCTTTACCTTCCATTGGGCATGGAGTCACTCATATGATACCATTGACACTGATATGCATCTAAAAAGACTCTAAAATCACACTAAACATAATAATAAACACACAAAACAAGACAACAAGACACACGTGTTATCAAAGAACTTAGGGAAAACACAAAAATAACTCACATCAAATAATATTCCTAGCACGTATGGAAAAAACACACCTATCCTAATATATGCAATGCCTCAAAACACTTGAGGTGAATGGAAACTTCTTCATTAATTCATCCAGGGTCAAAGATAATGTTTCTATAATCAATGTTGCTCCATGAGAACAAACCATCATAGGATGAATGTTTGTCAATGAGAACTTGCTTATGAAGATAATAAAAAAACTTACCTCTTTTTAGATCTTATTCTAACTACAAGTGTATCACTTATAACTCTCATGAACACTCCATATAGCTTTCTTAGAGGTTTGTTTGAATTTGTAACTTGTTTATTCTTTATCATGTTCACTTGTCACTCTTCAATTTTATCATTGGGAGTCATGAAACCCTTCCCAACTTTAAATGTATTTGAATCATGATATGTCTACTATTGGGAGTCATAAAGGTTATCTTATATTTTACCAAAAATTTCATGGTATACCAAATTTATTTTATACTTTTTAGATACCCCACACTCTTGTTTTTTCTCATTAGGTACATGGTTAATCTCATCATTAGGTCTATATTATTTATGAAGAGTTGTAGACCTACTTACCTATTCAAACTTCTACACTATGGAATTAAAATGTTACCACATATCATCTAAATTTTTTTGAGGTTACTCCTCATGAATATTATCTTCTTTGGAAAGCAGAAATAAATGATCACTAGAACTATCCTACTCTATTATAGATATAATATTAACATCATCATCCATGTGCAAAAGGTAGTTGCCCCGTGTAGCCTACCTTAGAGTGTCATCATAATTTTCCTCAAGATATCCATCACATTATTCATGGAGGATGTATGTAATAAGACCAATTTCTTCAATATGATCTTATGGATCAAATAGATACTACTAAACTCCCCATTCATCAAGGTATAAGTCAGCTATACCATCAAGAGGTGTTATCAATTATTGATCACTAGGATAATCTTCTTCATAACTGATATTGCAATTAATGTTTGATGTATAGGTAATATATGGATTGACAAGAAATTTATAAAGAGGTTATAATTTTATTGATGCTTTAGTACCATACCTAGTCCTAAATTTCATATAGGACTAATTTGAAGTCAAGTATCCTCCAATCTTAACAGTAAAATATCTTGACAAGAAAAGGGAAATGTGAGATGGCACATCCATAACCATAATAAATTAATAAATATTGAAATTAGGACAAACATGAATAATAATTTGAAAATATTTAATCATGTGAATTGTCTTACTAGTTGACCCATCCAGTTGTAACGCTCTCTTGGAATGAGGCCTATACTTTAAATTTAACTTATCGACTACTTATTTGGGCATGACTAAAGTAATTTTTCCAATATAAATCAAAGAATTGTGAACCAAATAATATATAGTGATGATAGAGAGATATAATGGAGTAGTTTTATCTAAGTTATCAATTTTTTTAGATGTCCTTTAGTATGTTTCAATGTGTTTGTTAAGGCTACCTCTTTCCCACTAGGTTTCTTGGTTTCCCTACTAATTTTGTATAAATTTTCTCAAATCAAGTCTAGCTATCCAGGTATTGTTAATTTATCCCAAATTCATACATTTAAATGGGCCTTCTTCATATGCTCTAAAATGTTAGTGAAAGAGCCACTAACCTTAGCTTATCCACTAATATGAATAGTGTTGCCTATAACTTGAGAATTTTGAGGTGTGAAATAAATCTTATCATTCTAATTTTTTTTTTACTTGTGCATTTAGGACTGAATTAGATATAACTTCCCCTTGGAGTGTTATAAATATCATTTGCGGACCATTACCAACCCCTTGAGTCTCCTCAATTACTTTTATCTTTGACCTTGTGTTTGCAGCTATAGGACTTGAGACTTTGCTTGATTGTCCTTGGTAATTCATAACACATTAGTCTTATTATTTATAATTGATTAAAGTAGGATCCACTTGAACACTTTCTCCATTGTTCTCTCTTTCATGAAGTACCTTGGTTTAATTCATGACTGGCATTGTTCCCAAATATGCCATGAAAGCTTAATTGAAGGACTCATTGGCATAGGTAGATGGATTATGAGGTTGATCCCATGGAGGATAACACTCATTATTTTGAGAAAGGTAATTTTGATTAGGCACTAATTATTTTTAGGTGGATGGGAGCATTGGGATTAGAACCATTATATGATTTTTCTTCAACTAGTTGCCCTTGACCTTGAAGATAACCTTGAAAGGGTGGTCTAATGCATTGATAGTTTGGATATGACTAATTATGTTGATAATGGATTTTTAAATTTCTCCCTTGATGAAATTATATGATCCTTTTGACACCTAAAATATCTTTCTCAAGAGTCTTCACTCTTTATACCTCATTATATTTACTTGATTGACTGGGGGTAACTAGCTTATGTTTTAGTGTAGGGATGGGAGCAAAAATAGGTGTAAGGGGTTTTAAATCAAGGAATAGAGGCATATGGGGTATTGGATAAATATTCCTATCCTTGATAAAATATTTCTCAACTCTGATAGCCACTTCATAGGCATTAGGCAATGTGTCCCCTCCTATAAACTGTACAATCATAGAAATATCACTATCAAAGGCCTTAAAAAATAAAGGAAAGCATGATCTACAGTATGTCTTACTAAGATTAGGATCATATCCCATGTCTTATTAAATATTGTGTTTAAGTCTTGAATAAATTCTTAATGTGATCTCTTTATGTTGGTCATTTGCTCAGTTAATGACAAGTTGTCACTCTCATCCTCAAACCTTCTCCTCAAAGCATCACCCAACTCATCCCATGTAGTGATAGATTCATGAGCCAAACTACCATACCAATCAATATCCTTCCCTTTGAAATAAATATCCAAAAACCTAATGGTTGCATTATCTTCAATTATATGATGTATGTTTTAGAATTTGGTAATGTTTCTAATGTTCTCAATAAGAGCAAGGGAAGTCTCACCTATGTATGAAGGGACACTTTTGAGGGATGACATGGGAATGCCATCATAATGGGCAAGTTTTATGGGACTATATCCTTTAAAATAAACAAAAGTAGGTTCCTTGCCATGATAGCTTTATCATTTTTCAAAATTGGGCCAATCAAAAACTTTATTATAGGTCTATGAGAAAGGTATGATCTCTTTAGGTAAGGATGGGTGTTATAAAATCTATTTGATTTAATTTAATTATAAGGAATCTCTTGGAAATCAAAAGGAATGAATTTATTAAGATATATTGTGTTTACCTTAGGCATGAAATAATGCATCAGTCTACAACCAAGATTCATTTTCTGGACTCACCATATATTGCAAGAAGTAGACTATTACAACCTCTTTGTTGTCAAGATCAACATCCACCTTGAACAACCTTCTTAGACCACATGGCCCACTAGGCATGCCAAAACTATTATAGACCAAAAATACACCCTAGATAATTCAATAAAACCTTGTCAAAATGGTATAACATGGAACTATCTTTAAATATAGGTAGATTTCTATAAGAGATAGATCTCTAAATTATGGGCTACCTCCCTTGATCTATTTGTTTAGGCTCACACACTACAATAGGATAATTAATTATTGGGGTGAAAATTAAAATAATGAAACATGAAAGTAACCTATAATAATAGAGGTGATAAACCAAGGATATATCCACAAAAATACTTGTAACTTGCACTATAAAGCTAGATTACTAAAACTAATCTCAACTCAAAGTTCTTCTAGAAAAAGTGTTTCTACATGGAGGTAGATTTATATGCATTTATGAAGTTGATTGAATATGAGGTATAATATTAGGCACTACTAATTTTTATTCAAACTTTAAATACACCTAACAAACATAGCTTCATGAGACCTATTAGAAGAGATATTACTTACACAATGCTTACAAGAGCAGAATGGAAGTAAGGAGAAACAATCATCAGTCAATAATTTTAGAGACTAAATCATATTAATAACTTTATTTAAAGTTAAAACAAGATTTTTTTATTCATATAAAATGCAAAATTTGGTTACTTTAGTGTGGCTAATGACACCCCATCCATAGGTTTTCCTACTTGCTTGCACAACCCTTATAGGCTTATCTTTCACTGATTCCTAGTCATCCACAACCTTCTAAACTTAACCCTTACATACACAATAAACTATAACAGGCCTAGATCTATCCCTCTAGGTCTCATTCCCTTTGTACAATAGTGCCCAACTTGGATAGGAGTGTTGAAACTTAGCATGTCCTATTTCAGTCACTATTATCCAAGTGCAAATTTGGTTCAAATGGTCATTTTATAATGGATCCTTATCCTAATTCATGTCATCCTAATGTGACTTAATTTAAATAATGATCATTAAATCTCATAAAAAAGGCTATTCAAAGTCAATTTATAAGGTTTGACACTCATTTACAAGAGAGAAGTAAGAATACAAACAAGTACACTCAAGTACTTTTCCCTATTATCTATATAAAACCTTATAATATGATTCCAAGCCTATTTAAACCCTTAAACTAGTCCCTATCCATATAAAGTACCCTATTTTTTCATCTAGTTACATTTTTCATACATAATTGCACCAAGCACTTCAATGGGGGAACTACATTAGCTTGATCTCTCAAAGTATTGGTATATAGGCAATGTACCCATACATGGGGTGTGAAGTATGTCTAGTGTATCCTTTACACACTAAACCCTTTTATCTATTTCTTAAATTTCCTTTTAAGTTCAAGCACAAAGGGCTCCTAGGGATTTTGAAGATTAAAATAGATGCACAGTGAGCTCCACAGACTTCTAGGCTTCAATATTTCACTGACAGAGTAATACAAACTTATTGAGTAGAACCTAGAAAACTCAGATCACCTAGATAATATCACTAAAAAAGGACTATAGTGTCAAATATCAAGGTGTCCCACTTTTGGCACTCTTATCCAATCAAAAAATGAAGTTTAGGAACCTATTTTTAACACTATCCTAGTCTTGTACCTAAATTTTTAGACCATATCTCAGAGTGAACATAGAATAAGCTAAGTTACGTTTCTCCTTACTCTCTTACTATTTTTAGAAAGGTCAAATTGAAATTAAAGTTCAAAAATTAGTAGCCTTAATTAGGAAACTTATTTACTGATTTTCCCTACTCAAACCTATTTATTACATAAGAATAAAACTCCATTATTCCTAAAAATAATAAAACATTTTGTGAACCTGACTTTGAATTTCTCACAAAAACCCTAAAAACCATAATATAAATAATTTCTTATTTTTTACCATAATTTATTGATTGTTTTAATTTAAAAAATAAAAATCTACAAATTAATCATAAATTTCGCAATATATTTTTAAAACCCCTAGTTTACACATACTAGGTCCCTTTTGCATACAAACACAATCCAAATACTAGGAAAAATATATTTCTAATTTTAGAAATATTTTCTGATTTTTCCTAAATTTTAGAAGAGAAATTCTACAATTTTTCTATAAATTCATATCAAAATTTTAAAATTATCATACTAATTTTAAAAATTCATTCAATAATCCCTAGTTGCATTAACTAGCTCTTAGTTATTTTACAGTACTTTTCTAATCATTTTCTAAATTTTTAGTTGTATATCAAACTCAAAAAATCAATTTAAAAGTCAAAAAATCATAGTATTTTTCATAAATATTTTTTAAAAATCCTTAGTTGCAGGTACTAGCTCCTATTTTGATTCTTGTGGTATCACCTTACATGTTTGGGAGCTTCGTATCCTTTTTGTGCAAGTTCTAATTAGCTTTTTTTAGGACTTTGCATCTCCTATATTCAATACTTTCCTTTTCTATCACATTGCCTATTAAAAATTATTGAAAAACATTCAAACACATTATAAATTATTTTCCTACTTTCACAATGGCTCAATAGACCAATTTTGATGAAACTAATAAAAGAGAACTTCAAGAACTCTCAACAAAACATCTAGATATACAAGATGACATACTTAGAATCATACAAGAGGAACAAAAAAATTGAACAGTAGTCAATATTCTCAAACCATAGAGCAACCAGTTGAAAATCACACTACAGGGGTAACTATGTCTCAACAATGCCCCATAACAACCCAACCTACCTCTATACCACTAGTTAAATCTAGTACATCCCTTTCTCCTGATGTGGCAGCCCTTATGCAAGAGATAATATCTCTTCAATCCAAGGTGATACATCTTGAGCAAGGTACCACTAGACCTATGTAAGCTTTGGATTCTTTTTCTCTTTTACATACACCATTGGCACATCATATTACTTCTACACCCTTTCCACAAGGTTTTGTTCAACCCAAGCTTACTCTTTATGATGGAAAGGGTGATCTAGATACATAATTGAGAGTATTTCACATAGAATTTTCGGACTATGTACCCAATGATTGGTTACTTACCAAACTATTTCCATGGAGCCTAAAGGACTATGCTTTACAATGAATCTATAGTTTACCTAATTAGTCAGCTCATGCATTCAATCCTTTGAGCTGACATATTCTCATCACACTTCAGTAGTAACATTGGTGATAAGGTTTCATATGCTCAAATTTCTCAATATAAATAATGACCAAATGATCATTTCATAGACTATGTTATTCGATATGAGACCATATTGTGTAAGATGACTAGTCCCATGACAGATCGAGAGTTATATGCCCTATTCAAATAGATCATTCTACTAGCACTTCATGAATCAACTATGTTAAAATGATTCTCTTCCTTCACTAAATTGTGTCATAATCTAAAGGAAAGAGAATTAAAACTCATTTCAATGGGTAAACTCAAGTATACAAGCATTCCAAACACAACTAATAAGAGTAACAACAAATTCCCATACAAGGTCAAGTTTAATGATACAAAAGGGTAGAATAAACCTAAAATAAATATATATTTAGATCCTTCTCAACAATAAGTTTTATTATCACCCTCTCGATGTACTTTCTCACATCTTCTAATTCCTCCAACCAAGGTTTTACAGTATATTTTGGATTTTAATATCATATCTCTCCCTCCTATTAAGGAAGTTAATCTAACCAAACATCTTCTCAAGGGATATGATCAGTAGGCATTTTGTGATTACCATAGGGTACCAAGCCACACTAAAAATAGATGCATCAGTTTGAAACATAAAATATAGGACTTGATAGATGACAACCTACTTGATCTTGGCACTTCAGTTGAGCTTCCATAGGTAAAACCAACATAGGATAAATCTCTAAAAATCTTCTCAGATCTATTTCCACAACATTTAAAATAGGATATAGGGGACACATCAGGGGTTCACCATGCACATCATGCACATCCACCACTAGTTACATATTAAGCACCTTCAGTTGATTCACATCCTTTGAGTGGTATGATCAATGTTTATGAGTCCAGAGTTCCATAGACACATCTGATATCCTTCTCAGATTAGGATATTGTGGAGGATAATTCATATTATAATGCACTCTTTATCATAGCACATATTCATAACCATCCCATTCATAGTGTTCTCATTGATAATGGTTTTAGTGTCAACATGTGCACCATTAAATTATTATAGCATTTGGGCTATTTAAAGCAAGATATCATCCTAATAGATATAATTATTAATGGATTTAGGGAACACATATAGATTTCATTGGGTGAGATTGTACTTCATTTACAAATTGGTTTAACACATATGACCACACATTTCACTATAGCTCCCAGTGTAGGAGTTTTTGATATTTTACTTGGTCACCCGTAGATTTAGAAATTTTGAGTAGTACCATCTATATTTCATTGATGTGTGAAATTAATTCATGTTAATCAAGCTATTATAGTTGGTGGAATTATGTATGAGTTACCACTACCCACTTCAGATCCATCTACTTTTCAATCACCAGTTCTAGCTTCTCCACTAGTATCAATTTCCCCACCAATTAGAATTCTTCCTCTCACATAGATTTAGATATAATTGACATATCCATTTCCAGTACAGAGGGTTCATACACCACTATAAATTTGAGATTATAGATAGCTTCCATCTATAGTTTTCACACCTAGAGTAGTTCCATTGAGATCTCATGGGTCTACACATAAAGCACATGTTTAGAAAGTATCTCCTACTTCCAGATGGGTCCCTAAGAGCCCTATAGTTATATCTACTTCTCAAAATTATAGTAGGACCCCAAATCCAATTTATACTTTCAATATTTTAGAGCATCTACAACATATATAGCTTTCAAAGCCACAGTCTTAACATTTTCATCATGCTTCACATTCACACATGATTCTACTCCTTGATACAAGACACCATGATAGGGAGTCTCCCATGAGACTCATCAGTTAGTATCATCCTATTCTATCCTACTTATACATAATCTCTCTTGTTTGATTGTACATAGTTCAAACATTTCCAAAAACTACAAAAATAATACAAAATTCAAAAATACCAAAAACATTTTGATTGTATGTATCATCCATACTTTAAATTACTACTATCATGTTATGACTTACATTTTTGTTTCATTCTATGGCTTGTCAATTATCTACATTACCATGCTTCACTTGATCTTTTTGACTATGTGCAGTGATATCTAGCTACTTGACTACTTCACTATACCCATGGAGGGGGCATTCCTATTTTTATATTTAAGACACACATCAATATACATACCCACTGGGGGCATCTTCTACATGACAACACCATCTAGGTTATGTCAATTCTACACTACACACTCTAATTTATCATACTAATGTACATTACTTACCAAATTACATAGATTACTATATCGACATCTCATTAGTATCTAGCTCTTGTGTATCTCTTAGCATATACCTAGAATTTTACTAAATGTGTCATTCATACTTTCACTCTTACTTTGATTAGTTAGATGTGATTGTACCTTTCTAATTTTCAAATGCTTTCCTTTTTTGATGTATGTAGATAGATGAGATTGCATTTCTAGTTTCAATATTATTTCTTATAGGTGCCTTAGGACATCTACCAATGTCTTTTGCTTCTATTCATGTGTGTGTACCTTTGGAAATTTTCCAATGTCCCTTTCTTGTACTCTTCTATGTGCCTATGGCCCTTGTGTCAATCAGTGTTTGTTTCAAATTGTATGTGTATGTGGCATTTAAACATGCCTTGTATGATTGATTTCTAGTTTGACTAACATGTGTCCATGTTTGTTGTTTGTGTGGCCCATTGGCCAACCTTATATGTTCTTTTCTTCTTGCTTCTTATTCCATGTGCTTTTTTGCTTGATTTATTTTTTTATTGTTGTAATGCCATGATCCATGTCATGCATTTTCCTATTATATTTGATGTCATGATGAACATCATGCTCCATTCCTCCTTGAAAACTAACAACTAACATTTAATATTTCCAATTCTAATTTAGTACATTGCACATGATTTTACGTTGTTATATCTATCTAGGCTCCTATTGATCTAACAATCTCTTAATACAAACATTTATATATCTAGAGATATCTTTTTAAATATCATTACTATATCATATATCTATGTAGCTTGACACACTTGTAGGACTCTTTTTCTTTTGAGGGCAGTCATTGTAGGTTCATCATTCCTACCCTCAGAAGAGGGGGAAACAAATATGGGTTTTGTCATAGAGATAAAAGCTCGTAATAGTAAAAAAAATAACATGCATATCACCCAATTTAGACTCCATAGGTCAAACCAGTCAGAACATAACAAAAAAATAGTGATGATTATAGATCAACAACTAGTTTTAGCATAGGATAATAACACCAAAAATGGAAAATAGTGCCAAACATAGGGGTGTCCTCATTTTGGTGCTCTTATCTAGGTAGAAAAAACCTAGGTGTTCTAGTAATAGGTAAAAATTTTAGCTCAACTACAATTTTTGCACATCTAGATTAGTCAAAATCAATAGTTTTAGTATAGTTTTCTCAAGAAATATAGATATAAGGGGTATCATGCATGACATGATGGTTCTCACTTCTAGTTTTAGATTAAGTAGTTGACATAACTTCTAGATCATAATCCATGTTCTAGACACTAGTGATTGGGGGTAATGTGCATGGTGTATTGGTTTTATTTGTTTCTAAGTTTAGTTTATTACCCAAGAATTCTCAAAAATTATGTACCTTATTTTATCTGTAGGTGGTTGGAATAATTTCTCAAGTTAAAATTTCATAAAAGTTTAAATTCTTGAGTACCCAAATTCTTGGTTTGGTTTTCACATAAGCATATTTCATTAATTTTGGAGTGGCTTTCATACAAGCCTAACCTCCATCTTTTAAAATGGCCAAGAGTGGCCTAGTTTCCAACATATGTTCATCTATCCATGTCATATTGTCAAACTTTTAGAGCATCTATGAGCTCCATGCGCCATCTCATATGACATCTATTTTATACCAGTATCACTTCATAACTTCACTTCATGAGTGAACAATGGAGCCAAAGGTCTAGATAGCCTTTATATTATTAAGACACCTATTTAGAGGGATTGGACACACAATCCAAACATTGATTGACACACATATGATTCATTAGCTTCATTCTAGGTAATTATGGAGCCAAAGGGATAACCTTTATATTCTTGAGCCACTTTTTGAGGAATGAGCACTTATATCCATTCATGATATAACTCTTGGTACAACATCATCCAACACAGTCCAACATTACTCAACCTTACTCAGGATCATAATAGGTTTTGTATTGGTTCACATACTTGGTGAGGTGTATTCATTCCTTTCTCTTCCTTTTAATTTTACTTAGCTTTTTGTATGTTCTTGTTTTATATCACATATAATAATAATTGATCTAATCTTTATTTATTTTATAGATTCACACTTATAAAACATGATATTTATACACTATCTAGCATTACTCAACATCACACAAGCTTCATGGGCTTCACCTTTGCAAGTAAGTTTAGGCATGCTTTCTATTTTTTCCCTTTATCCTAGGATTTAACTTTACTACATCAGTAGAATAAAGGGGGGAAAATATAGTGATATAAAATGTGAAATTTGGTTACTTTAGCATGGCTAATGACACCCAATCCATATGTCTTCCTACTTGCTTGCACAACCCTAATAGGATTTTATTTCACCAATTCCCAGTCATCTAAAACCTTTTGAACTTAACTCTTACAGACCTAGGTAGCTCTTTCAGGGATAGATTCATCCCCTAGGTCTCATTCCCTCTAGATAATAGTGCCCAAATTGGATAGGAGTACTGAAACCCAGGGTGTCCTATTTTTGAAATTATTGTCCAAGTGCAAATTTGGTTCAAATGGTCATTTTATCCTAGATCCTTATCCTAATGCATGTTATCCTAATGCAAATTAATTGTACCCATGATAATTAAATCCCCTATAAAAGGCCATTGAAAGTCCATTTAGAAGGTTTAACACTAATTTATAAGAGAGAATCAAGAATATAAGAAAGTAGACTCAATCACTTTTACCTATTCTCTACATATATCCTTAAAATATTATTCCAAGCCTATTCAAACCCTTACACTAGTCCCTAGCCATCTAAATTACACCTAGTTTCGCATCTAGTTGCAGTTTTCATACATAATTTCACCAAGCACGTTAATGGGAGAACTACATTAGCTTGATCCCTCCTCAGAGTATTGATATGTAGGCAACATGCCCACACATGAGATGTGAAGTGCATGCAATGTATCCTTTACAAACTAACCCCTTTTCTCTCTTTCCTAAATTTCCTTTCAAGTTCAAGCACAAAGAGATCTTATGGATTTTGAAGATTAAAATAGATGCACATCAAGCTCCATAGACTTTCAAGACTCCATATTTCACTGATAGAGTAACATAAACATGCCGAGTAGAATATAGAAAACTTAGATCACCGAGACAACAGCACTAAAAAATGACTACAACACTAAATAGTTAGGTGTGTCACTTTTGGTTCTCTTATCCAATCATAAAATGAAGTTTAGGAACCTATTTTTGATACTGTCCTAGTCCTGTATATAAATGATCAGACCCTATCTTAGATTGGACAACACAGAATAAGATAGGTTACATTTCTCATTACTCTCTTACTATTTTTAGAAAGGTCAAATTGTAATTAAATATTATAAATTAGTAGCCATAATTAGGAATAATATTTATTAATTTTCCATACTCATAATTATTTATTAAATAGGAATAAAACTCCATTATTACTAAAAAATAAAATAATGTCAAACTATCAAGTCTTCATCATATCAATTGTGGATAGATTTACAATACCAAAATGGCTTCAATATATAGAGCACTAGGAGAAGAGAGATAAATAGTGATGTTGGAGAGTTACAATGCCAAATGTCAAGTCTTGAAGAGAAGTTACAATGTGAGAAAAAGTGTTATAAAATAGGTCATGAAGTTCTCCATGACAAGTGTCAATATAAAATATGACATCTTTCAGAAGTTGGCATAGGGATACTCCATTGTCCTTATTTAAACTACTCTTCTTTATGAGGAGTCCATTAATTGTTTATAATTTACTTAGAGGTCATTAACACATATTTACTAACTTTAGAATGTGTAAACATGATTGGTGAAGGTTATTTTGCACCCCTCCAGTTGATAACCTTCTCTTTTCCACTTATTGCTTACTTCCTTGTACGAACTCACTATCCCTCTAGGCTTAAACACTCACACTTGTCACTAGGGTGACCTAAACGTACTCAAGAGAGTTAGTTGTAGAGATGTAATATGCATATTCAAAACTTATTTTTCCTTTTTTATATCATATATAATTCAAGAAAAATCAAAACCATACTTCTCATATTCAACTTGGTAGTCACCTTGCTTCTCACTATTCTATCCAAGACTACCTACAATATTCATCTTATCAAAGGAGTATCCATATATTATTGAGATGATAATTGGTTCTGATGATTTATAATACATATTCACACCTTACACCATGGGTTTCACCCTTGTATTCCTTTATGCTCCTTCAAATCACCTTAAATCTTATAGAAAATACTAAATTTGACTCATCTGTATAAGTGATAGTACAAAATAATTGAGTCTTGGGGAGCCCAAGAGAGTTTAAAATATGTCCAAATTACTTTCAAGGATAATTTTCCCCTTATGGATGCATTGATCTTCATGTTTTCCTCAGCAGGCTCTTATGATGGTTTTAGGTAGTTTAGGTTCTTAGCAATGGTTCACAGAGGTTAGGACACTAAAATTTTGAACCAATTCAACAAAATTTAATTACATGACCTCCCTAAACTCTCCTTAAGTTATGAATAGCCCATGCATCTCATCTGTATAGATGGGAATGAAAGAAGTTGTCTCTCAGGTAGCTAACTTGCATAATGGACACCCTTAAGATAGATTGAGGCTAAAATGGCTAATCTAAGTTATCCTCTACAAAATAATTAGTATCATAAACCATCCAATATCTCTTTAAATTTATCACATTTCTTGGGAAGACCACATGATAATAGGAGTGACCTTAGAAGCCACATGGTTCATGCTTAAATCTAGATGTCATAGGCATAAATTGAGTTTTTTGAGTATGTGATGACCTATGAGTGATCATAGTGACTTTAGGACCTCCTAAACACTTTTTTATCTCCAATTAAATCATAAAAATCATCCCATATTTCCTTAATACCATGTTATTCATCCTTTTACCATCATTGCACTAAGTCTACAATTTGCATTGCTTGTGGAGTGTCTTAGGTCTGAGATAAAACAATGAGTACTTAAATTATTATTCTTGCCTAATGGAGACCATGGAAGCCTATTTAAATCAATTATGACCCTTTGTACCAAATTTTAAACCCTGACCATGATTCTTGGTCCCTCAACACTTTAAATTCTTAAAACTAGCTACAAACTTGTGACTATGTGTAAGGTTTTGATTGATTGAGAATGAGGTTTTGAAACCCATATTAGATCAATATTTACTCTATTAACATTTACCTCTTAGAGTAACATGGTAGCGTGATATTATCACTCTGAGAGTGATTTATACATGGTCATATCCATCTTACACCTCTCCCTACCAACTAGACATGCATCTTTTATTATCTTAGGATAGTTTATCTCTTGAGTCAAACTGTAAGTGATCATTAGGAAATCAAGCGATTTATATAGGAAATGATACATGTTTGAGCACTATGATTCATGATTTTGGTTCCTCCTGAGTCCACTAGGGACATCTCACACTTGAATGGACTCTTTTATGCCTTGAGACCATGTAATTACTTCTTTACCATCAATGCACTAGGTTTGCAAGTTGCATTGCTCCATGTTATTTTTGGCTTATTTACACTATAGTTATTTGAGTATATCCATTTGGATATTGAATGATTTGAAAAACCATTCAACCATCATTCTATCTTGACCTAACAACCTCTTCTTATGTTAAGATTTTACCTCTAAGCCTATGTTTCAAGAATGAAGCTATTAGGTTTACACATGCCTCATAAACTTTCACTATGAGGTGACACTATGTGTAATATAATCCCTTTTGGGATAAATTAAGGTAAATCATCCCATTCTAAAACTTTGTTCAATTTTGAGAAAATAGAGGTGGATATGGTGTTTGATATTTAGACCCATATTAGACTATCACCTTTAATATCTCTTAAATATAAATATTCAATGGAGAATCTAACCAACCTTGCTCTAATGGATTGAAAAAAAATGTATCATCCTTGAATTCAAGCCACTCATAGTAGGATGAACTCTTCAACTATCAAACATTGTTCTCAGCTTTAATTGGTATTCATTTCTATCACAAGGGAATGATCCTAACTATCTTCCAAGGACACATGTGGAAAACCAAGTTTAAATAATAATTACATGGGTGTATATTCTCTAAAATTCTATGTTAATTACTTGGTTCACTCATACATAACTCCAAAGTGTAAATAGATGAGAAAAACCAAGCCATTAGGATTGCATAGGTAGTTTGGAGGTAACAACAATCTTAATGATTATTCATACAACACATACCACTAATCCTAAAATTATGACCATGAAATTAAAGCTCATAATGGCCCCTAAAATCCTCCAAGTGCACTCAATCCAACTCTTCTTCCCTAGTCTGTACTAAATGAAAATCGTTGACCCTTTATGAGCTATCCAAGAGAGTGATAGGATATAGGAGATAGTTTTCATTAATTTTAGATCTTTTTAAACCACATGAGCCTAAAAATTATTTATGGGGATGAAAAAACACCTTCTTGAAGCATTCACACTTGCAGATGAGTCACCTCAATCTATACAAACATCTGAAACTAACTTTTTGTAGGTGATCTTCTTATTTTTTACATTTGACCTATAATATTTCAGTTTAAAATCATTATCTAATCCTTCCCTAATATAAATATGTCATCTTGATTCTTATAACATTTTTCCTTTTGTGAAAAACTATAAAATTCCTTAAAATGACAAAAAGGTGGCATAAAAGGAAATTAAGAAAATGGACAAATATGACAAAGGTTAAAACATGTGTATGACCCTCAAAATATGAATTGACCTTATTTAGGACTATGGTGACCATTTTAAAACCTATAAGACTTTATGGAAAGTTTGAACATGGAGCAGGTTTACCCAATTTGACTTGGGGTAAAATTTTGGTCAATAAGACCAATGTTATCCAAATTTTAATGTCAAATATGGGTCTTGATCAAATATACATATGATCATGATGACCACATGTGGTCTACATACGATTGGTAGGTGTATGTATCCATGATTTTTTTTCATCAACATGGAGTATGTCAATTTAATTATATTATGTATAACCCTAAATTAATATTTGGTACAAGGGTACTATAGGGTTAAGAATATATAAGTGACTAACCACAAGGGTGATAAATAGATCTATAGTAGGCCAATTAATTTTCAAACTCAACTGAACAATATTTAAATATACTAAACATAGAAATTATATTTATTGATCAATATTGTAATAAATTGAAAGCAAGAATACTTAGTTGGTTCTTTATGAGTATGTAGATTTAGGCTGGAAATGGATTGGACATGATCTTGGAATAATTGTCAAATTTTAGAATTATGCATTATATGGCCTCAAATTCTTGATTTAGATTTGGGAAGTTGTGTCAACATTGGTATCTAAGTTATATGTAGGTGTCTAATATAAAATAGTTACTAGATTTAAATGTGACCACGTGGATCCTTTTGGGGTTTTTGTCATCTTTTTTATAGTGTGTATAGATTGCACACATGTTGTCACTCTTTGTCAAATGATCAAACCCTAGCTTCCTCACCATTGGAGTGACTTTGGAAAAAATGGATTAGTGGCCACATGATGTCAAGCTTCCCAAATGACCCCTCTGCCAATGTGCATTGCTTAGATACCTAATATTATGAAGAGGGCCTCATACTTATGTAGTTATCCTATATGTGTTGGCTTGTGTGTGCATAAGGATGCAATTTATGATAAGTAAATACATAGGTTAACCTATCTTTTAACTTGGAAAATATGGATCATAGGATGATCCTTCAATACTTTAGACCTATGAGGATATTGATCTTATTCTTCATATATAAATAGGGATGAATAGGGTATATTTTCTCACTTGAATTCTTTATTGAGTGCTTCTATTAAGTTACCTTGTGTGTTCTTGGTATTTGTGAGATTGCTAGGTGAGGAATGGATGAGGTTTGATCTTGTATATATCAATCTATTTTGAAAATATCTCACACTAAATTACTTACACCAACATTTAGGATAAATTTTATTTAAAAATTAAATGACTTTTGGGTACTTGACACTTAGTTTGAAAGTGGAAACTAGCATCAATATATGTGTCTAGTTGGGACATAAGTGTTAAAGAAGCCAAAAAAATAGGTACTGGTCCAAAATTTGTAGAGAATGATAATTATCAGGTTTATAGTATTTTACATAGTATAAAGGTCTAGTCATAATAATAATAATAATAATAATAATAATAATAATAATAATAATAATAATAATAATAATAATAATAATAATAATAATAATAATAATAATAATAATAGTGGTCAGACTAAGAGGCAAGTAATTTGGCACAAAGAGATAGTGAAGACAAGTCTTTTGGCAACAAGAAGGTCTTAAAATTGAAGGGTACAACCATGATAGGTCTTTGTCAAGTGTACAATATTGAGGTGATATATAATTTAGATTTAATGTCTACAATATATATTATGTTTATATTATAATAATTAAATACATATATTAATATTTTCATATATATTTATAATTATAACATAATTATATATTATATAGTAATTTATAATATTATATATATTATAATATTATATATAATATAATATATTTTTAATTATTATAATAATATGATATATTATTAAAAATACTATATTTTATAAATATTATATAACTAAATATATAATAATAATAATGATAATAATAATAATAATAATAATAATAATAAAGAAATTATATTGGATTAATCTTCCTAAAGACTTAGGATTATGCAGCTAAGAACATTATTCATTAAGTACATGACATGGAAGGTAAGTGAAATTGAAACTCCACCTTAGTAATGAATTTGACTTAGTTAAGTTTGTTATGTGCAAAGTAACCATTGAGGTGGAAAAAAGTTATATTTGAATATAGATATACTTTGTTTAAGAAATAACAAAATAAAATGAAAATGGATATAACCAACTCTTCAAAAGCATTGAAATGTGTCAAAATATAATTCACATGAAATCCTAGGTGTTAATCCATATAACTCTTATCCCATTTCTTCTACTCATCTCCCAACACATGGAATTTTAGAGCATTCTTGTTTCATGAAAGATTCCATTCTATAATATTTTTGTGTTAGTTTGATCAACATTCCTCCCATATTTTTTAGGAATTTTTCAATATGATTTTATTATGTGTTTTGGGTTTTTTGAAAGAAGTAAATTTATATAAGTGAGAATGGCACAACATCTACCTCAATTGTGGACTAAACAAATAGTTGACAAATCCATTTAAGCTGACCTCTGGTGAGATTCTTATTTTCTATTTTTTGGGGGTATGTAGGTGTTAAATAATGTGTTTGAACACTTTTTTTTATGCTAATTATTTTTATTTTTATTTTTGTTTTGGGAGAAGAGGAAATAGAGGGTTATTGGAGGACAATAAAAACAACACCAGATAATACCAATCAACGACTAGATCATTCTCAAGTCATAAGTTCAATTCTTAACAATGTTATCAATGTGTTCTTTCCATTTACACAATTATCTTGTGTGTAACAATCAATAAGATTTATTAAATTTAAAATTTGAAAGGTAGTTTAATTTAATTTATATAAGCATTAAAATTTTTTTGTCCTTTAATTGAATTTTATCAACATATAGAAGTATTTAAATTTTAATATTTATTTGTATTGATTTTTGTGATTTATGATCTAGTATAAAAATATGCAAATAAATATTTATCACAATTTTTTCAAGAAATATCTTTATCAAATAATTTGACATCATTAATTTAATTGCATTTACAATTTTATTTTTATTGAATCTTGAGAAAATTGAAATTATTGTAATTCAAAATCTTAGTGATATAGATATCAACAGTTCACATGTCATGATCATAGAGTTCACAGACAAATGTCTAGGTGATGCCTACCTATACACGTCATTTAATGAACAAGTAAAAGAGAAACTTTAGCATAAATATGTAGTATTTATAACAACCCTACACATATAAGAAATCCAACAGGATGTTAGATGAAAATGAACTTGAACTTTTCTATAAAATATGCCTCCGATAAAAAAATGATATATAAGAAATTATTATAATTATATAATTATAACTCTTTATATTATGATTTAGGTTCATATATATTGAAGGATATTAATAACTTAAATATTATATTATATGTTTTATTCCTTTTTTGTTATAGGTTCTTATTTGAAATGTACTTTTCTTAGAGTCTATTTCACTTATTATTATCAATAGACAATAATATATATGTTCATTTTTCGATCAATTTGTCACCATGTTATCATGGAAATGTTTCATTCTTAATAGAAAGAGATATGGCATAAAAATTAAAAGGTTGTATTCAAAGTCCCGTATTATTAAATAAAAAGCAACACCCCTCATTGGCATATTGTTGAAGGGATATATATATATATATATATAAAATTATATATATATATATATATATATATATATATATATATATATATAATTTAATTTAATATATATATAGTAATTTCCACTAAAGGTCAAGATGGGCCTATGGAATTGAAAAAGATAAAAGGTAAAAAATATAAGGGAACATAGTTACACATCCTAAATAATATAAAAGAGAATAAAAAATATAAAATGAGTAATTATAAAATAGTAATTTAACATAATATAATACAATGAAGAAAATAAGAAAGAGGAGGATCCTACATAGTAAGATGAAACATGTTAAGCTAGAGAAACACTTCTAATACTCAAAGTGGTAAAGAAGTATGTGCTAGTTGTGAGTCCATGTGAATCATTGAGACTGTGACATCTTTTTGGTTTAACATATAAGCTTGGAATATGTAAATGTAATATTTTCCTTTTAATGATGTGATATGACTAGAATGAGGATGTAATTAACTTGGTGTAATCCCCCTTGAGGATTTGTGTTTGAAAATTTTTTAGCAAAGGGTGAACATATATAAGAGGAATACAATAAAGAAATTTGAGATTCATAAGCCATGAGTGTCTAGAGAGATCCAACATATCTCTGAAGAGGTAAACTAACCATCCCCTGATCTCATAATAATGAGAGCATATGAAAAATGTTATACAGTCTCAGACTCCAAAGAGAAAATATGACAAACGTGATACTCCTGAGGGATATGGTGGTGATGTATTAAAATTTAGGGGATACAACTAAGGATGGACTTGAACCATACAATCTATAAAAATACAAAAATAAATGTTTAACTTGTAGTCTTATGCATGGAAGTAAAATAAAATAAGAAAAACATTTTTTTATTGATTTCAAATGATGAAATTACATTAGTACATACTGTAGTCCCATTATGGACATTAGAAACACATGCATTCCTATAAAAATATTAATGATATGTTTTACACTCTTTAAATTTTATAGCTAACTCTTTTTTTTTCATTAACCAACCTATCATCCTCTAGCTACCTACCCTCATATGTATAGGGATGTGTTTGTAGAGATACACAATCCACCTAGTTCCATTAATGATATCAACTAACTCAACTAATTGCCAATTCCACTATCATTAAATACCCATTGCACATCAATGTGTGTCATAATCAGTGAATTCAAAATATAATACCAATGTTTTATAACTCATCACATGTTCTATAACATGTCACAAATTCCATAACGCATTGTTATTTGATGTGGTATCAATGCTACCATTTCCAATGTCACTCATATTAATAATAACTATTAACTAGTTGAATTGGAACATTTTTATAGCTATTAGATAACCTTCAATTATGTCAATTCATCAGATATGTAGTTAAACCTATAACAAACATGATGTCTTACTGTGAACCCAAAATTTGAATTTGAATGGGTTTAACTCTTTCGTAAAGTAATCACATGGATTTTTTGAGGTTCAAGGAGCTTATACATAAAATAATAACATTGTGTGATATTATAATTTAATATAGGTGATTACAATGTTTTCAATATATTACCTATAAATTATGAGATTTCGTGAGTCAATGTATCTTATTTTTCCATTTCTAGGAAAATTATAATAGCATAATGTGTTTTGTTTTGGCATATGATCTTAGAATGCCAATAAGATGTTGCCTACAAGCCATAAGATACTACATAGATCTATAGCATTTTTTAGAATTATGCATTGAATTATAGCTTGATATTAAGTTTCTAGGTGTTGTGGCACTAATGAATATTGCATAATCCTTTTTTTATGGTCTATATTTTTGAGATATTACAGACCTCCAACATAACACTATAGTTATTCTATAATTAAAGATCTAAAATATTTATTATTTCCACTTAACATTAATTTTTTTAATGTAATATTGATTTTAAACTTAGATGATCCTACATCAGGGGGTCTATCTCAATGCAAATTCAATGTGATAAAAAATCGAACTCAATAAGGTGAAATATTAGGATGTAAGGTAACTAAAATTTGGTGTACATTGAATTTTGGATGAACTTGTTATAACTTTAAATGTGCACCTACATGTGAATGGATCTCATGCTTAATTTTACATAGCTATTTCATGCTTAGCACCTTGGACTTGTGCATTAGAGAGTGATTTAATGTCTCAATGTAATAATGTGATCACCCCCCAACGTGTGGGACTCTTGTGCTCTTTGGGATGAACCTATAGAGTAGGTCAGCTTCCTTATATTCTAAGTGCACCTAGTTTAGGACCAATACATAGACTTATAAAGATAAGAATGAAATATACAACTAGTTTTAAACCTAAAATTGATCAGGGAAAAAGGGAGGGAGAAGGTAAGAGTTTGATGGAAATTAAAAGGCAATACACCAAGAATAGAGTGATCAGCTCACTTGCTTAACAACATAATGAAACTAATATATTGAATACATACACTTCAAACTAGATGAAATGCATGTGTTTCACATGGAGATAAGGGAACTTAGTGCAACACAAAAAGGGATGATAAACAGTCCATAGATAACACATACATATATCTTTTATACACATAATATAACCTACAAGGACTTCCAGTTCTACACAAAGGTGCAAAGGGAGGATAAATATGAGAGAGATGAACATCCACAAAAAGAGATACAAAACTAATAGTGCACATATAATTTAGAGAATGAATAAAAGTAACTGAATTCTTATTAATCTCAAGGTCTAAGGCAATATTACAATCTTGAATGGGTAAAGATTTGTTATACCAGTAGAGGGATCTTAGATGGAAAATTTTGGCAGCATAATGGTGCCCAAAAAATGTCAACCCTTTTACAATGTAAGCCCTAAGATTTTATAGGCAATGATAATCCCACAAGTTATTAATTGGAAACTCACCCACTATAGAGGTAGTTACAACATTTAATGATGATGTGGAAAGGTAGTTGGGATCTTTGTCAAAAGAGATCATGTACCCATGTTCTAGCAACTTGAAAACCACCTTTGAATTCAATTTTGGATTTAACTTGGCTTCTCCTCGATTTCTAATTGGGTTCAATTACCATTTTTTTTATATATACCACTTGTCAATACACCTAGGTCTAGTCTACTAATGTAGAACTATGTAGGCATATCCTTAGACTCTACCATATCATCTTGCATATGTGGCTAAGCTTTGTTCATGCACACCTACCTTTTGGGACCATGTATGTACTATAGGTTACACATGTATTTAACTTAGATATATCCTAAACAAAGGTGCACTTGAAACCCATATGGAGATGATAATATATGGTGGAATTGGCATGTGACTTAGATTATAGCTTGTGAATTGTGAAGATGTAGGTACAATATTCTACTATTACATGTGAGGCCTCATCATTTGAGTCTTGAAATTCCCTTAGATAAGAGTGAACCTAAAATTTATAATTTGGGCATGCACATCTAAACTTGTGCACTACACACATTACATGTGCATACTTTTAAAATTAATATGTTTTGCACAAAAGATGCACACTAAAGGTTGCGTAAATATCTTGATGCACAGTGAAGTTACGATCTAGTGAAGAGAAAAAATGTTGAATTATAATATGGGATTGAATAAACCTTAACTCTTCTACATCAAATCCCTTTTGATGGTTCACACAATTTTTCATTTCATATATGGGACTTATATCAAACTATGAAGTAGATGGTGCATGGATTAGATCATAGCTTGTAATTTATAAAGGTGTAGAAGTGAAACTGTACTATTTGACATGAAACTTTGTTATGAAAGAATAATAAGCCTTATGCATAGGCGCATATAATAATATCAAAGGTATTGAGTACATTATTTGTAATTTAGAACTATTCTTTGTAGACCTCTTTCTACACTACCTAAAGTTTATGGGACCCCATGCCATGTTGGCATGATGAAAGTTACTTACAGGTGTAGATTGATACCTATTTGATGTGTGAACTTGTGTTGACTGATGAGTGAAATAATGGATGGGAAGCATTTGCACACAAGCTTGATTTTAGTGAACTTGACAATACACAATCATGCAAACATCCTGTGGGGTCATTATGAGTTCTATGCAAGATAGGGGTAACTTATAAAGACAATAATTTTGGTGACATATGTGGGTTCCATGCCTACTAAGTGGTAACCTATTATCCTTTTAAGTAGTCCATTAGGTATGGAGTCATTATTTCTTGAGAGATCTGACTGATCTAAAAGTGTGATTCTTACATGCATAAGGGTGTTAACTTGTATTGTTGTACATGCTCAAGTACTAAATGAATGCTTGAACCTCCACTAAGTAAATAAATTGAGACCTTCCTTAGACAAAATAAAAGGGTAAGGGATGACAACAAAGGTATGAGATGCACATCGAGGAATACAAATAACTAAACTATAACTATATACATGTGCATACAGGTACTTAGGAAAAAAAGCAACTAATGTGATATATACAAACTAAAAATAAGGACCTTAGTCTACTTGGGTAAAAAAAAAATCACTTGAGGTCATTTATACCATGTGTAAGTGTATTTTCAAGTGGAAGACACATATGGGAAAAGACTTGCTTTCTAAGCTGGACACTCAAATCATAAGTTTCTAAAAGGAAGGGCGTAAGGATGACCACTAGATTAGGTTCTTCTTCCTCAATGGGTAGTATCCTTTGTTTGTAATATAGATTTTACTTTGAGTTAAACATGTCCTTTCAAAAATCCTATTGGGAGGGGAAAATTGATAAGTAAAGATGCATTGGATATTTTTCAAATATTCATATGTTATGTATGAAATTGTCAACTATATGTATTTTATCATATCTTCCACAAGATGGAAAAGAATAGAAGATGAACACTCTCCTCTCTTTGGTTCCAATGTATGAGAAGAATATGAATAGTTTATAATTTTAATGACTATAAATATGTATGTGTGTATGAAGAAGATGATGACCCTTTTGTTGAGATCAATATAGACTTTCTAATAATGGTTACCTGTCATATTTATTATATTATTTCTTTTCTCCATTATCATGGTTAATGTTTGGTTTAATCTTATCTAAAATTAACTTAAATTTTCTACATACTTAAGAAAACTTTGGTTTAATCTTAGTTCTACCTATTACACTATAATTCATCTCTATCATGTCTCTGTTAATTATGAATTCTTTGTACCATCTTGCACAATATAATAAAACTTAGCTATCCTCATTCTTAGCATGTTATATTGCATTAGGAACCTATGATAATAATGGCGTGGTGAGCATGGAAACACTTCTTCTAGAGGAAACTATGGTAGTATGGTTACTGAGATAATGAGATATTGAAACATGGTTAGACCATAAGATTTGGCACTTTGTAGAAGAAGAATCTAAAAAGACTCATCTTACCAGAAGTGAAATAATTTAGGAGCATATATATGAATAAATGTACAAAATTTTATGGTATGAGTTGCCTGAACTACTGACTAATTTTTTGACAAGACTAGAATACTACTATTTCAATCCTAAAACAAAAGAAACTATTGCCTAGACTAAGGAAAAGATAGACTATTTATTGAAATTTTAAACTAATTGGATGCAAAAAATAGACTACTGGTTACCACCGCCATAGACATATATATCACCGAATTCATAGTGCAAGGATATATAACATTTGAAATTGTGTAAGAGCATTTTGTCCAAAGAATTAGAAGAAATGTTTTGCAATGACTACTTGTCTTGTAAAAGATGTTGGTTATGGATAAGGCCATGGTGCCTACTCCAGCCAATATGGAGTAGTCGCTTAGAGCATATGGGGATGTGTGCACATGATGGTGAACTATGAATAGATGAATAAGTAAATTTTGAACCTAAATCTAGAATGGAGATGTAAGGAAATAAGAGTCATAAGAAAACTCTAAATTTAGAATAGAAACCATGACAACAAAATAGATGGAATAAATAGAAGAATACCCAAGTATCGATTAGTAGAATTAAGAGTAACAGTAGAGTAGATGACGAATGAAGGATGAAGAAAGAGGATGATGATGGATGCTGATAGATAGAATGCGAGGATGAAGAATGAGATGAAAATGATATGTGTGAAGAGGAAGATGAGAGGAGTTTAGGAGTAGAATAGATAGAAGATAGAAGATAAATGATATTGAAACTACAAGAAATGGCATTATCAGAAGAAGAAAAATTACACAAAGAAAGAAAAATTAGTCATAGGTTAATTATAGGTTCAAGCATAATAGATGAATAAGACATTGGAAATAATTATTCATTAGAAGTGTATGTGTCCTTGCATCCCAATTTTTTATATTCTAATAAAGGTTTTCAACTAGGTGAGAAGGAGGATAAGAATTGGGAAAGACCATTTTTAAATCAAGTAAACCATTGGGGTATAGAAATTCACATAAAATACATTAAGAAGGCTTTGAATGCCATAGTATTAGTTAAATTTGAACAACAACAAGAAGGAATAATAGTCACAAAAAGTGCACATGATAATTCTTTTGGTTCATAAATTAGTATGCAAACATGATCACTTAGAACATAGATGTCTCCAATATCAGTTGTACAGAAGACTCCATTCATACTAGTCAATATCCTAAATTAATCATGAGGATTCTTAAACTTATCTATCTATGATGGGTCCATAGACCTTGAATAGTACCTTTTAACTTACAAAATGAAATGCAAAGTTAAGGGTATCACTGATGAAAATTTACAAAAGTGCGAATTAGTAGGGGCTCTAGTTAGAAGAGCACTAGAGTTCATATACAAAATAGATCTTCATTAAGTAATCTTAAAATATGTTCAAGATTGGCTTATCATAGAATTTAAGATTAAGAAATGCACTAACCAAAAAATACAAGACCTGAAGGAGATAAGGCAAAAGTGTGGATAATTTGTCTGCGACTATGATCACATATTTTTTGATGTAATGAATAAGGTAGAATTGACTTTGATAGATAAAGATAAAGAAACATGGTTTGGTGAAGGATTAAAAAATAGGATTTAGTTTACCACTAAAAAATCCTAATATGAGACAAAAGTAGATATTAGAGCTATTATATTGCATGTATAATATATTGAAGATTATGGTGAATCCCCTATTGCTAATTTTAAGATTGAAAGCACACTACATGCTTTCATGAAAAGAATGGAACAATACCATGAGGCAAATAAACCTAAATTTAATAAATAGTGCATAGATTGAAAAAAATAAGGATGCCACTAAAATGATTATTCTAAATTCAAGACAAATTTTTGTGAACTATGACAGGTAGTAGGGCATGCCACAACACAATTCCATCTTCTGCAACAATATATCAAGAACCCATAAAATTTGTATTGTAATTTATACAAATTGACTAACCATGATGAGAATAACTATAGATAATTACAAGAGCTTAAATAGGGTATCTCCCAAAATTTATTTTTCATCACAGTATAGTAAATATCCTCGATGAAGCATGCAAACCCAAGCCTGGAAGTTGATAAGATTTATGCAACCCAAATAGCTCCAAAATGGATTATGAGTTCACTACAATATCAATCTCATGGTCTAGCTGGATGGACTCCTTCACCATGTTGGACACCTCCATCCCTTCAATATTATTATGTAGCACCTTAGAGATCACCCATAACATAACAAAAACAAATGAATTGGACCCCTCTAACTACACAACATCAATTCAACATGGGAGATAACAATCAATAGTATAAATAGTGGAACTCTATACATTATCAAGGAGGATATTAGTATAATAGAGGAGGAGGTCAACAAAATTATAGAAGAGGATACCGAGGTGATAGAGGAAATAACTATCAAGGGCCTCCTCTATAATTTTATCTATGTGGGGAATACAATCATGTCCAACAAAATTGATTGATGAATCTACAATCATAGTTGTATTGTGCATACTGTAGAGTCTTTAATTAGCATGACATAAAAGACTGTCTTATTTTAGAGAAGTAGAGAAAGGACAAAGTTATCCAAAATGTAAATATGTTAAGTTCATTACCTAAATAAAATGCATTTTTGAATGTTATGACACAAAAACATGTAGAAAAATGGATGTCTTCACTTAAGATGCCTCAAGATCAGAGCATTAGAAAAATTAAATAGGGTAAGTATCTATATATAGCTACAAAAATAAGTATTATGCATAAAGTTGCATAGTTGTTGAAGAATATTCATCATCAAGAAACTAATAATGGTGATGTTGCAACAATCAATACATAAATGTATGGCCAAATTATGCAAATTATATGACAATATGGATTTGTCACTACACTCATGGATCTTTTAAAACTTTTGAGTACTCTACAAAATGAAGACATATCACAAAACATCATGAATTTATTTCATAATCCTTTGGAATGTGCGCAACATGGTAAAAAAAATATAGAAAATTTGGTTTGGTATGTCAAGACAAAGAAAACCTAGGATGTTGACACATAGATTGATATTGAGGTTATTGGTTATGAGATCTAACATAATGTCTTTAATTTTGGTAGAATAGTTAATATGATTCCTAGATCCACATGGGAATATATTGGATGACCAAATCTCATCTATAGCCCAGTGACTCTAAGCTTAAGTGATTATGGAAAAGTTGAGCCTATTGGTATATTGGAGGATGTTGAAGTCAAAGTCATAGATTTGTCTCTACAAGGTGACTTTGAGGTCATATACATGAAGACAACAATAATATAATACCCTATACTGATAGGAAAAAATGGGTGTATGATGGAAAAATGACTTTCAATACAATGCACAACTAGCTTGAGGCACATCAAGTGGATAAATTTGTTATCATTCCTCTCAATAGAGTGCATAAGGCTTACATAATTCTAGCCAAACTAGACTCCCCCTATGTTTTGAAAGAAATTAGTTGGATGAAGGTCAATACTAGGGATAATCCAAAAGCTTTACATGCAGTTGAATGTAACTTCTTATTCTAGTATGAAAGACCATAGGTATAATCTCTACTCATTTACTAACTCAATACATTGGAATACTAGAGGCCCAAATAAATAATTATACATTTAGTGGTAGATTAGTTTATCATTAAAGAGTGTGCCTCTATGTCTACAAAATATCCAACTCAGTCAGAAGTTGATTTCTTATTTCAAGATAATGATCACATGCAGGACTACATAGAGATGACAAAGGAAAGCACCTTACCATGTGAATCATATTCATCTATTAGTGGTGATTTAGATACCCAACTCCTCAATTGGGCTTGAGGTGATCATGAAATTTAGCTTATGCGAATGGTCTTTGTGTATGAGTGATAATTTCCTATGTATTATGTAACAAAGGACATTAATGATTTCATTCTAAATTTACAAGTCCATATTATGACCATCAATCAGTGAGTCAACAAATTATATTATGTTCTAAAGGGAGTTGATACAACATGGTGGACAACTCATCATAATGACCAGATTGAATGGGATGATGCTTGTGAACTCATTATTAGTAGGTTTCAACTGCCATAGTTGATTTGTAATAGTTGGCTAATATTTCAAGAAGGTGAGTGATTAAATTTTCATGTACATAAGTGTGTTGAAGTTTGGAATGATTAACATGTCACACCAAAATATTGGGTCCACATCTTCCACTATACACTTGCTCTACTACCAACAACATGGTACATGCACAAAGAATGTAGAAAAAAAACCAAGCATTGGGTACAAGTGTAGAGTGATTTTATATAAACCTTTGTGTTCAAAGGTGAAATTATATTGGTCCATAATACATTTCAAAAATTCAAGTATTTTTTATGTCATGTGTGCACAAAAGACTTGAGCACCACAACAAAATATACTTCACAAAAAATGTGGCCTTTGATCTTAAGGAAGCATTACAAAGGTACAAAATGGCTAAGAAAGAAGAACAAACTCTAACACAACCATGCCACTACATACAAGATGAGGCACAAAATATTGAAGATATAGATTTTAATGGTGACCTAGACTATAATGATTAATTGAGCCTAAGCAACCTATAGAACCACTCAAGGACATCGATGTAACATTGACTGAGGAAGATAAGTTGCAAAACATCTAAATTATTGAACAATAATGATAAAGGAATATATATTAATCTAATGGATGATGAAAAATTCAATATTTATCAATTTCTTATGAATAAGTATGTCGTTGACATTAAAATTGATGAGGTTCCAAAACTGGCAAGCATAGGTGATTACTAGATGGAAAATAAAATTTTAAAAGCTCTAAAACTCCTAAAGGATTACCAAGATGTCTTTACCACCAAATTCTCAAAAGTTTAAAGAGTTTACCCATCTCTTGGTGAGATGCACATTGAATTGAAGGAGTGCACATGGCTAGTCAAGTAGTGGCCATATAAGCTTAATCCAAATATGAAGCTAAAATTAAAGGCCGAATTGGATATAATTTAAGATGTAGGAATAATCTATCCAGTAGAAAAAGCTAATTGGGTAAGCCCCATGGTATTTCAACTCAATAAAATAGGATAAATATGAGTAGGTGGGGACTACCACATTATAAATGATGCCTACATAAATAATTCATTTGTAATACCTTTATATATGAAGTTTTGGAGTCTATCACATGACATAAAGTATATTCTTTCACATATGGGTTCAATGGATATCATCATATTCTAATTGTAAAGGAGGATAGATCTAAAATAACTTTTGAAATAGAATGGTGTTATTTTACATACAAGGTCATTCCTTTTGTCCTTCAGAATGCACCTATAGTGTTGTCTTGCATAATGGTTACAACATTCAAGGATTTCACTCATGACTTCTTAGAATTTTACCTTAATGATTGGGTAGTCTTCTCCTTATTCAAAGAGCATATGTCCAAGCTAAATTTAAATTTTGAATGATGTTGAGCCCTACACATCATCTTGAATTTTAAAAAATGCTTATTTTTTACACCATTTGGATTTTTGCTTAAACATGTAGTATGTAGTAAAGGTATACTGGTAGATTAGGAAAAAACCATAATAATACTAAATATGCCTCCACCTATTATTTCCACTAAAGTGTGATTTTTTATTAGACATACAAGCTAATACTAAAAATTTATCAAAGGCTACACAACTATGTCATTTCTACTATAAATTTTACTATGTAAAAATACAAAATTTGTTTGGACCTCTGAATGTCAATCAATTTTTATTGAGCTAAAATAACAACTAGTTACTATACCCATACTAGTTTTCACATATTGAAACAAAACTTTTCATGTACATATATATGATTTCAGCATAGTAGTTAGTGTTATACTTATGCATCCCAAAGATGGTGTGCTTGACCATCCTATCTACTTTACTAGCCAAAGACTCTCCAATGCAGAGAAAAACTATATAACCACTTAACAAGAAAAATTGGCCATCATGTTTGCACTTTAGAAATTTTTGCATTATCTAATTACAATACTATTTAAGTTCTTCACTAATCATCAATCCCTATGATATCTCATAAACAAACCAATTCTAGGAGGATGAATCTCTTGATGGTTGATTTTGTTCTAAGAATTTTAATTCTGAATAAATGTTAAACTAAGAAGGGAGAATGTAGGACCAGACCACCTCAATTGTATCCCAAATGCGGAGAATCAAAAATAATTACAATAATAATCTCCTAACTCCTAATCTTTTTTGAGTCTCTACAATTCTTGAAAACATTGAAGTCATTGCCAACTTCTTCGAGTGAGGAAGCTTCCCTGTGCATTTTTAGGAGTGGGATAAAAAGCAGTTTATGACTAGAGCACTACCATACACCATCATCAATGGAATTATATATCACTTAGGATATGATGAAGTCCTTTTTAGGATTATCCTCGAACATGAAAAACCCAAATCTTGGAGGAATCTCATCAAGGATTCATAGGAGGACATTTCACAAGAGAGGCTACAACTAGAAAGATTCTACAGATTAGACTATGGTGACCAAATTTTTTCCAAGATGTACATAGAGTTGCATAGTAATGTGAATTTTGCCAATGTATGGCTAAACCACTCCTAAAATATGAGATATTGTTTCATCCCCTATTAGTAGAGCAACCTTTCAAATAATGGGAGATTGATTTTATTAGACCAATCAACCCACCAAGCAAGTGCAACAAAGCAAAGTACATCATTACTATGATAGACTATTTTACTAAGTGGGTTGAATCTATTTCCACACCTAGTTATGGTGCAAAGGATGAAATGAAGTTCCTATATGAAAATATCATTACTAGGTTTGGATACCCTATAAATCTAGTCAGTGATAGAGGAATGCACATCTTAAATAACACCATCAAGGCCTTAACTGAAGACTTTATGATCTCCCATCATAAAATCACTACCTACCATCAATAGGCTAATGGCCAAGTTGAATCCTCTAATAAGGTACTATGAAAAATGCCTATAAAAATCTATGATGTCAATCAAGATGACTAGAAAGATCACATTCCTATGATCTTATGGGAATATCACACACATTACAAAAGAGCTACAAGATTTATGCCATTTTAGTTGGTGTGTGGTCTAGAAGCAGCCATGATGATGGAATATCTAGTACCCAGCCTATGCATTGACATGGTCATGCCAAGTAGAGATTGGGAGTCTCTTATTAATTAGCTCTTTGAAGAAAATTAGATGGATGAGTTCAGACATAGAGTAACATGGATATAATAAGTGTACAAGCAAAGCTACAAATCTTGACATGATAGAATATTGCACCATAAATAATTTCACAAAGATCAACTAGTTTTATTATATGACAATCAATTCCGATCATTCCCAAGAAAACTATAAATAAGATGGAAAGGGATTTATATTATACGTGATATAACACAATAAGGAATTGTGGTTTTAAGGGATCTTCAGGGAAATGTATTACCAAGGTAGGTAAATGCCTATAGGCTTAATCCCTACCACCAATAAGTCTATTGATTCATTTTGAAATCTAAGTGAGTGTTGAGTAGCACCATATAGATTAGGTTTTCTCTATTTTTTAAGTTTTGTGTGTGTCTTTGTTTTCTATTTTGTTTGCTTATAGATGATCTCAGTAATAAAATTTGTGAAGTATAAAGACTAAGCATCATGTGCATCAGGCATGTGAAGGAGGATCCATGTGTACCACTAGAAAAGTCAAAGAGGAGTGACTAAAAAATATGAAGTCTAGAAAAGATGTTGAAACATCCCATCAAAAAGATATCCATCAGATAATGATCATTCATCATAAGTAAATGCAAGATCCAAGGGTCGATTGATGTGATCTTTAATAAATCTATGGCTAATCAACATCAATTACTCGTACCCCTCATATGGACACCAAAGAACATAATGGTATAACTCCACACATATACCAATGACTAACTGCTTTAATGGCTAGATTAAGTGCATATTTGCCACATTTTCCATTACATTCAAGATGACTAGACAGCTAAACATGGCCTATATGTGAAAGCCAAGAGGCACCAAATGTATAAAGGATAACTTTGAACACCAAGTTGCATTTCATCCTTAGCATATTAACATGATTTATAGTTATCAAGAGCCAAACCATTTTCATTGCACATAACAATCAAAATTCTTCTCACATAGCCATGGATACCATGCAGCTAATCTAACCCCTATGTGAAGCACAACAAGAAGCCATGATATTGATATGGTGCTTCAAAAAAATTAATACAGTGATCAAGAGCCATTTCAACACCTTCAAAAAGTAGAACATAAGATCTTCTATCTTGATCTTGTCAACATTGTGTAACCACTTGCCGTCATAGCTCCCCATTAATTTTAGAACATACACGTTGAGTGCCTACTATGGATGCTAGCATTTAGTGACCTAGGAGAGATAGTCTAAGTATTTATTAGGTGATATAATGATGGCACCATATATTTATGGGAAGATAAGAATGTTGTAATAAGCACACAAGACATATCCTAAGATTTAGGTATGCCTGCACATACATATTCCTTGCTTCCCTACAAGACAAAAATGCCTTCATCTTGTAAGAAGTTTGGGACTTGTATGTGAGACAAAACCATGGGATTCTCTATTGATGAAATACTCAACAAACTAGTGTGTATTCTCATCTAGTGCATCATAGGAATATTTTTTTAGATGACTAAATATGCCAAGGAAATACTTAATGGAGATGTGGAAATCACTCATAGGATGATCCACTAATATTAAGAATTCAATTGGTGTAAGTACTTAATCTAGGAATTGATTACAAACATTAAAAAGTGATGCACTAATATGAGGTAGACATTTTAGTATCATTTTTTAATCTTTCTACTTTGATTTATGTAGTGGAAATCACTTGAGGGATAAGTACACCTAGATATAGATTATTGGATAGCGTAGTAGTTTCCCAACATAATATGAACATAGGAATATGGAACCCTCACACATGAGGGGAAGTTCAACTATTTTTGGGATGAGTGTTTGGACCTCATTGCCACACACCCTAGAGTATCACCTGATATCTTGTAGTACATAGCTTAACATGCCACAATCACTCTATTACCTAAGGGAGTCTTCAACATAATTCATGAGCTATCATTTTCAAAATTCAAACTAATCCATTTTTTCATAATGATGGATATGGTGTAGGAAAAAGTGTCCTAATAGAAAGAGCACACAACCGGATGAGTAATCCCTCTACAATCTATACCACCAGGTGTAGACATTCCTATTGTATAACAACTAGAGTTGGCATCAATATTGTAATAGTAGAATGGGAAGTATAAAGTAGATCCACATTTAATGTCCCTTCCCACAAAGGGAATAACATTTAGCATGATAACATGGAATGATGATCCAAAGGTTCTATAGATAGCTAGATTCTGTGACCTCTTAGAGATGGGTACTGATGCATATGAAGTATATTAGGTCATGATGGCATACATGGATGGAGACTACTATGAGAAAGAGAAGGAGAAAGAGTTATTCTTCTAGAAAGTAATGTGCATAGTGTAAATCTAGAAGCAGGTTCTACCTAAGCTATGGGTAGAACTCCCAGATTGCCTACCTTCCATAATTGTTGACATGATCTGAGAAGAAGAAAATCAACTTCAATGTAGAATGGAATTCTTTCAGCCTTCAAGTGCTCCAACATTCCCACCTGACATCATCTTTTCACCTCTACCTAAGATTCCACCATAAAAACTTATGCACAAGTCTAAAATGTGCTAGGAGGTAAGAGTCTCCCCTATCTTAGAAGAACACATGTTTGGTTAACCAAATGCTATGTAGGAAGCACAACCTACTCCTGAACCTTTTGCACCACCACCAAGATGTAGACTGATCATAATCAACAAAAATAATAAATAGGTTCCAAGTTCAAAGGTGTAAACAAAGGCATCCCCACCATCATTGTAGGCACAAGAGGTTGAGGAAATTGTACAAGAGTATCCAATAGAGGAAGAATAATAGGCCATTAGTGAGGAAGCTATGTTTGTAGCTAAACACCAACTCAGGAAGGAAGAAAAGAAGAAAAAGAAAGAATAACAATAACAACAATAAGAAATGCAACAAAATGAAGAAGCTAAAGTTTAAAAAAGACCAAGGATATAGAGGCAGACATATAAAAGGCCAAGGATATGGCCAAGTAGGATAATGAAACAACTACCAAAACCTAATAAATATAAGAGGAGAAAGAGAAAAAGGAAAAAGAAGAAAATAAAAAAAACATAACAGACTATGTATAGCGATAGGCGAAGGAAGCTTTCATGAAGAAGGAGGAACATGAGGAAGCCATGTATCAACAATAAGTGAAGGCATAAGCACAATCCTAGGCACAGACCCAAACTACGCAAGAACAAGAGAAGAAGAAGAGAGAAGAAGAAAAATAGAAGAAGAAAAAAGAACAAGAGAAGAAATAGAAAGAAGAAGAAGAAGAACATGAGAGAAAGAATAAAGAGAAAGAAGAAGATGAGAAAAAGAAAAAAGAGAAAGAGGAAATAGAAGAGAAAAGGAATAAAGAAGAGGAAGAGAAGATCAAGAAAGAAGAAGATAAGAAAAGAGATGAAAGAGAAAAGAAGAAAAAACAAGAAGAAGCGGAGGAGAAAAAGGAGGAAGAAGAAGATAGGAAAAAGAAGAGGTCAAATGAAAGATGGATGAATACATTACGTAGTAAGCTAAGCTAACAATAGAGGCCAAAACATAGTAGCAAGCACCACCATAACTCAGGTAGGGTCCCAAATTCCATTAAAAAAGTGTTTGGCTTTGGGACATCCCCCAAGTCACTATTCGTCACACCATATTTTCACTTCCTCTAGCTATTATGCCACATATTGACCCTACAGCCTTATAAAGCACATTCACAGCACTCTCAGTCAAGCATGAAGGCCTCACTTGGTATCTTTTGGTTGCCTTAAAGAAGCAATTAGAGGGTGTTGTAGCTGTCCAAGAATCCATCACATAAAAGGCCACCTCCCTAAAACAAGAGTGGGATCACACAAGGGTAGAGAATAACATGAATTTCTCTCCAATAACATTTTAATTCCATTTATAATGTGTGTGATCGACTCCTCAGCTAGTAACAATACCTAAGGTTTAGTTCATTTTTAGGCCTTCATATAGAATAATACACAAAAAAGTTGGAGTAACTCAACATGAAAATTTAACTAAAGGTCAATAATATATAGGTAAAAATGAGTATCACTGAGGACTTGGACTTGAAGGAAATAATTGGGTATTATACACTAATGCACATCCTAATTCACATGGTTCAAGAAGTAATGCTTGATTGGGATGCATTCAAACCTAACTTAGGTCCATTCTATAGTGAGGAGGCTTTGATCCTCAAAGATCCTCTATATAAACCACCTTCTGAGCTCCAATAAGAACTCACATAGTGCATAGTTTCTCAAACTAGGGCCAAGGACCCTACTCAATATCTTTCTTATTCAGTAACACCACCTCCTTCTAGTTGAGTATTGCACAATGCGTAATTTTTGAAAAAGTTTTATAAAAATTTCAAGCAAGTTTTTATATTAGGGATGATTAGTGAGACAAGCGAGGCCAAGATGGTTGAAAACCCATAAAGGGTTCCCATCAAGTTAGCTAGCCTATTGAAAACAAAAGGGAGGTAAGTTGGTATGCTACTTAGTTGAAAACTCGAAAGGGTGGTTAAGTAGTGCATAAGAGGTGAAAACTAGAAATGGTGTCTTGAATGATTACTGTGACTCTTGCTAGTCTACCTAATTTTTTAGATTCTACCCTCAGTACACATTCAGATGAAACTATGATATTATCTCAGGATGAGATAATATTTTAAGCCTGAGAAAGTGTTTGGAGAATAAAATAGATAATTAAAGTTACAGAGGATATTCTTTGAATATTCATGTGTTATTCATGTGTTATGTGTTATATATTTTTTCCTATCCTCCATGATTTGGAAAGGAATATATGATAAATAATATCCTCTCTTTGGTGCTAATGTATGAGAAGAATTTGAATAGTCAGGAACTGTAGCAACTATAAATATGTATGTGTGTATGAACAAGATGATGACCCTTTTGTTGAGATCATTATAGACTTTCTGGTTATGGTTACCTGTCATATTTATTATGTTATTTCTTATCTATGTTATCATGGTTAATGTTTGGTTTAATATTATCTAAAAGTAATATGAATGCTATACATACCTTAAGAAAACTCTAGTTTAATCTTAATTCTACCTATCACAATATAATTCATCTCTATCATGTCTCTATTAATTATGATTTCTTTGTACCATCCTACACAATATAACAAAATATATCTATCCTTGTTATTAGAATGTTATTCTACATTAGGAACCTCTGCTAACAACTTCATTATGCAGTCCCTAGGAGGGAGAAAATAAAGCACATTTTCTACTATGACCTCATCTTCATCTTCATGTTGCATGTTGGGTTTGTCCTTAAAAGGGAGTGGGTGCTACTTCTTAGGAGGTTGAGAACAAAATAGGTCATTGTCGCATCTTAGGGGGTGAAAGAAATTATGTGATCATCCAAGAATTGATATCCCTCTTTGAAAATATTAAATACATTAGTGTCAGACTCCTTAGAAGGAAAGTTTGATGGAATGCATCCCTCATAATTCTTAACATATTTGATAAGGTTGCACTCTTTATCTCTAACCAAGGCATAGTCCTTTTGCAAAAGGGCATAGCTTAATTCCATGATCTCAAATAAACCATATAGTTCCCCATAATTTTTTGTGATATACACACTACTCTCGAGTTGATTGGGTTGTCACTCTTAAATCACAAGTTCTTCCTCCCCATATTGTTCACTCCTAAGGGCTTCCACCAACATGTAGAGTGATAGCTCATAAAATAAGCTAACTATCCTAACTTCTCCCTCCTTCTTGGACTCCTCCTCTAGATAAGGAAGAAGTGCATTCATTTCATATTCAATGAAGGAAGTGAATTGCCCTAATAGGCTAGGGGTATAAAAATTTCTTTGTGAAAGGACTATAACCCTTTATCTTCAAGAACCACTTCCTCCATGAGATTGAAACCTAACCAACTAGATTAACTTTTCTCCTTCTACTCTAGGTTTGAACCTTATGGCTTGATGATAGAAAGAGGGTTGACAATGATTATCTCCTCCTCATTTTCACTTGAAGTACTCTCCTCTTCATCTGGATGATCTTTATTTATTCACTACATAATTGGGCCCCCTCTAAAAATGGAAATGGTGGGACGGAAAGAGGATTAAATTGGTGAAGAAGGAGTGGCCTTAACCAGGTTGGGCATCATGAAATTAGGATGTTGGGTTCAAGAAGGCTACCATGTTTGAGTTTGAGGCTCTTGATGATGAATGGGTCTTTGATTTTGTATAGGTGTAGGAATTCTTTTGGGATGGGAACTTCTGAAGCTATGGATTTTGAATTTAGGAGGTTTACTAGAAAGATTAGTGTGCTTACCTTGATTGAAGTTATGTATATTAAATGCAAAAATTTCCCACCTTATGGATGGGTCTATGATCGTAGGAGAAGCTTGATTAAAACTGGGGATAGAAAGGACTACTTGGGATCTAATATCTTGTGCTTGTAGAAGTAATTAATGTATCTTTTCTTCCATAACTATAATTTACCTAGACAAGCATTGTTATTCATACCTTTCTTTCTTTATCTTATCCTATTAACACATGTATGCTTGGTGATAAATCTTCCCCTATCATCTACCAGACTCTAACTCTTCATCCATCTACTTCATTTGTTGGTTGAAGTGCAGTAGGATGTCTCTGATGATTTGTGAGGATCAGTTAAGTGGGTAAAAATGTTGATTTGGAGTGATATAGAATTCAAAGGGATGATTATAAACATAAACAGGATATCAACAATTTTGAGTAGGGGTGGAAGGGAGGCAAGTACTATGAGGTGACTAGTATCTTGCTAGTCTAGACTAATTTTGGGTGAAACTGAGAGAAATCTCAACCTAATATGGATGAAATGAGGGTGTAACAATGGCATTTTCATGGAATTGGGGAAGAAGACATAATTTTGGGCACTCAAGAGGCTTAAACCAATAGATGTGACATTTGGAGTCACTAAGTGCTCTATAAAGTGTCCTCAACACTTAAATCATTGAGAGTGGCACTAATATCTTATCCAACTTTCAAACTAGTCCCACTGGGTGTGCTAGAAACTGTTATCACTTGAAACATGCACCCACATGCAAATAAATTTCATAATTGATTATGTGTGGTTCTTCCATGCATAGCGCCTTAAACTTGCACATAGAAGAGTGGCTCAGTGTCTCGTTGTAATAATGGGATCATCTCCTAAGGTGTGGGACTCTTGTACTCCTTGGTTCAAACCTCTGGAGTAGGCCAAATTCTTTCTATTCTAAGTGCATCTAGTTTAGGACCAATGCACATAACTACAAAGTGCATAATGAAATCTACAACTAGTGCTAAACCTAAACTTGAAAAGAAAAAAAAAGGAGGGAGAAGGTAAGAGTTTTATGGAAAGTAAAAGGTGATACACCGAAAATAGAGAGAACCTCAACTACTTAATGATATAATAAAACTAATAAGCTAAATACTTAAACTTCAAACTAGATGTAATGCATAAGTGTTTCACATGGAGTTAAGGGAACTTAGTGCAAAACTAAGAGGGATGATAAACAGTCCATAGATAATGCTTACGTAGACCTGTTTATACATAAAATATGACATGTAAGGACTTTCAATTCTATGCAAAGGTGTGAAGGGAGGACATCAATGAGAGGGATGAACATCCAAAGACATAGATAAACAACCAATAATGCATATAGAAAGCATAGAATGAAGAAACATAAATCATTTATTATTAATCTCAAGGTCTAAGACAATATTACAAATCTGAATGGGAATTGCTTTGTTATATCAAGAGAGGGATCTTAGAGGGAAAATTTTAGTAGCATAATGGTGCCTAAAAAAATGTCGACCCTTTTACAATGCAAGACCCAAGCTTTTATAGGCAATAAGAAGTCCACGGGTCATTAATTAGAAACCCACCCATTATAAAGGTAGTTAAAACATTTAATGATGATGTGGATAGGTAGTTGGGATGTTTTTTAAAAAATATCATGTACCCATGTTATGATAAATTGATAACCACCCTTGCATTAATTACACCTTTAACTTGGCTTCTTGTTGATGTCTAATCAGGTTCAACTACTACCATTACTTATGATTACCACTTGTCAATCTACATGTGTCTAATTTGCTGACATGGAACTATGTAAGCATATCTTTAGACTCTGCCATACCATCTTACACATGTGGATGAGCTTTGCTCACATGCACCTACCTTTTGGGACCATGTGTGCACTAAAATTTACACATGCATTTGACTTGGATATATCCTACATAAAGGTTCACATTAAACCCATCTAGAGTTGAGAGTCTGTGGTGGAGTTGGCATGTGACTTAGATTATAGTTTGTGAATTGTGAACATACATGCACAATCTTTTGCGATTACGTATGAATCCTCATCATTTGAGCATGAGAAACCCCTAGAAAAGAGTTCATATAAAATGTATAATTTGGTCATGTAAATCTAAACCTATGCACTATGTCCCTTACTTGTGCATGTTTTTAGACCTAAGATGTTTCATGTGAAAGGTGAACGAAAAAGGTTGTGTAAAGAGCTGGTTACGTAGTGAAGTTGCAAGATAGTAAAGAGCACATATATAAAATTATTTTGGGATATTGTATAAACCTTAACTCTTATACATCAAATCCCTTCTAATTTTTCTCACAAGTATACATTTCATAACTAGGACTTATATCATCATGTGAAGTAGATGATGCATAGTTTAGATCACAACTTGTGATTTGTAAGGGTGTAGAAGTGAAACTCTATGATTTGAAATGAATTTTTTTTATGAAGGCATAATAAATATTCTAAATAGGAGTGTGCAAGAAGATTGAAGGTCTTGAGCACACTCTTCACAATTTAGAATTCTTCCCTACAAACCTCTTTCTACACTGCCTAAAGTCTAGGGACCTGTGTGCTTTGATCTTTGAACCATGTTGGCATGATGATGGATGATTACAAGCCATATTGATACTTATTTGATGAGTAAACTTGTGTTGACTAATTATTGTAGGCATGGATAAGAAGTACCTATGCCTGGGCTTACTTTTAGGGAACTCAACATTGCACAAGTGCACAAACATCTTGTGGGGTCGTTATGAGTTTTGTGCAAGTGAGGGGTGACTTAGAAAGTCAAATATAACTCATCACTGAAGTGAAGATATAATCTTGAGTAGTGTGAAATTTTTTAGGTGAGAAACTCTTTAGGGTAATACCATGTGCAATAAAGGTAGGATCTATAAATTATCAATATTAATGACATTATTGATCTCTCTTATAGAGATGACGAGCATCCACTGGGAAGCTATGTGGGGTGGATTATCAATAATAATATCAATAAGCTAAAGTAATGAGGAGGATCTCAAATTGTAACATGAATAAAATCCACAATTTCCTACTCCATAGACGATCTAAAATCAAGTCATGGATACCCAAAGAGACCACTCTAGGATGTACCCAACTTTTTGAGTATGTGAGTCAATGTCACCACTTGAAAGATCACTAAAAAAATGAGCAAGGTTGTGCTATTTTTTCAAAGATGATGGCATGAGGGACTAATCTCTTGGCATAAATACATTTGGATAACATTATGACAATCACTTTCTCTTCATTTTCAACCCTCAATTTAAAGGTATGCTCCTTAAACCTCACAAATGTACAAGAGAATTGTTGTGACCAGTGAATGAAATATTTATAAGGGCAGTGAGAGTCACATATTCCTTACTCAATTTAGACTCTACACATGGAGTCAAGATAAAAAGTGATCTAGAGAAGATGAACCCCAAATATACATAAGAGACTATATCAACCCTTCACCTTTGTAAGTAAGAATTAACTAGCTTTCTTTATTTATAGAGATGATAAAACCTATGACATCTGTTTTATCCAAAGTAACCTAAAGCTCACAAGTTTCACAAATGGGAGTTAGGATATAATAATGTTTTTGAAGACATAACGCCAAGTGAGACATCAAAATAATGTCATTTACAAATAGGAGAATTTCAATAGAAACTCCAAAGAATAAAAATCTATATATTACACCTAATGTATTTAAAATTATTTATTTTAACTTTTTAATATAGAATCTAAAAAATATAAAAGAGTGGAAAACCTTGTTTAACACCTATGGCACTATAGATATCCTCTATCTCACCATCTCTCTTTTGTATCTTGCCAACAATAATTTCATAAAATATCATTACAAATAAAACTATCAAAGATGGAAGACCCAAAACCTTAAACTTATTAACTATCAAATATTGAAACACTTTATCAAACGTCTCACTTTTATATATATATATATATATATATATATATATATATATATATATATATATATATAAATAATATGTTAAAAAAAAAATCACTTCACAAAAATCAAGAGGACAATAATTATTTTTTTGTTGATTTTCAATTTCGATACTTCTTTGAATTTTCTTTTCTTAATTTTTTTTAATCAATTTTTTAAATTTAAACATATATATTATGAAAAAATTGAACTTTTAATATAACTATATTAATTTTTTTTATCAAATTTTTTAAATATAAATATTATATTATATAAAAAATTTAAACTCTTTTAACATAATCATAATTAATATATGCACATTATTTTTCCGAAGAAGCATTATTATATTACGCTAAAGTTGAGCTCTTAACACAAACATAATAATTAATATATGTACACATTTTTTTTTAACGATCAATAAGCTACACATCATGTAACATAATTTTGGTTGAAGAGGATCCTTAATCGGTTTGAACATACCTTTATTTGGATATAGAAATAGATTTAATGTTTGTACTTTCTCAAAAATAATGTCAATTTTATGTGAAATTTTTTCAATGACTAAGATAATCGATATAGGAAGTTCTTTCATCTTAGCCTCATGTTGGTTCTATGCCAATATATTGTTTTTCACCTTTTTAAATAGTTTAGAGATTTGCTTTATGTTCTTGATGTTTTTTATTAAAATATTTTTATTTAATTTATATAAAAAAAGTTATTTTATATATAATTAACTATTTAAATATTACACATATATTGAATTTTATTAAATGTATATTAATTATTATTAATAATGATTATCATCGGTTTAGTGAATAACTAACGATTATTAAAAATATTAAGAATACAATTAATAGTGCATATACTTTTCTTAAAATTTAAATTTAAGTAAGACTTGAAATAACCCAACTACTTAACTAACTCATTCACATTTCATTAATCAAAATATTGATATTAATATAATTATTTTATAAAAATTTATTTAATAAAAAATATTAATAAACATCAATTTAAATTTATCATTTTTTTACAATTATTATAATTAATAATAGATAATTTCAATTTAATATTAGACTCAAAAAATATAATTTAAAAAAATTAAATAAATTCTAAACTCTACTATATATCTAAAATATTACTATAAAAAAAAAATTATGTTATAACAATAAATATCAAATATAAAATTATCTATTAATTATTATAGACTCCGAAACATTACAATTTTCCAACGACGTCTATAGATATAATAAAAGTTGACCATTAAAAATATTTTTTTGTTTTGTGTTTAAAGTCTATTGAATCTAATGAGTTGTGGAAGGTTCACTAAAATCGAACAAGGGAGTTAAAATACTACCGTAACCCATGTTCATTTGTTCATTATAGTTATACGAGGTTTCCATATGAATACTTATAATATTATGATAGCAACCCAATTCCTCTCTAAGAAGGATTTAAAGTTTGCAACATTGGGAGTTCTTCATAAATTTGTAAATTAAAAAAAATCTTTTTTATTTTAAAAAAACAAGTTTATTTTTTTTACCTTTGAGTGTTAAAGAAAAGGGTTACGAAAATTTTCAAATAAGGAGTAATTAAAAAAAATATATCCTTATAATAATTTTAAAATATATATTATAGACTTTTTCATAAATTTTTATATATTACAAAATAAAAGTGGAGAGTTGGAGATATAAATTAATAAAATAATTTAAATTGATAAATATAGTATTGAAACATACATATATATACACATATATGTGTACGCATTGTGTATGTATGTAAAATATTAACATTGATTATAATGATTTGACGAGTAGTATATATTAAATATAATAAGTATAACAAATAGATAAGTATTTAGTTTTTATATTTCACTGATTAATTGTGATTATGTTCTGGAAATGGAAAATGCATTGAAGTAGGCCTATGATTCATCAAATTATAGAACTATGTTTTTTTTCGTGTAGAGTCAATTATGTCAAATATGGGTCAGTATTGACTATTGATACTGACCAAGTGGTTGGTAGTGCCCTGAAACCCTAGGTGTGCTTATAGGTATCGAAATTGATGTCTTTGTAGGCTTTGTATGTGCAATGTTGAACTATGATGATGCACACAACTTTAGAAATCAACCTCCTTCACCTTGAAATCCTAGGTGTGCTTATGAGGACTATAAACCTATAAAAACCAAGAAAGTGTAATGGGTTGAGTTGATCCAATCACCCTAGTTTGATGATTGACTAATGCCTATATATCCAATACTTTGAATATGGAAATCAATCCATACATAGTTTTCTCACATAGTGTGGTTGAATTTTAGATTGTTATGTGATTGGGTTCGACTAGACCTATATGGGTCTCCTAACCTTGGTAAACATCATAAGCAACCCCCCTTCGTGGGTAATTGACTTACTAGGAGCTTTGATCAATATTATGATTTTTATTAATTATTAATTAATGATTTTGTTGTTATTATTACTATTAATCAACTTAAGGATTTTGGGGATCTATATTATTTTAATCATTTTGTTATTAGATTTATTTTAATTATTATTTATAATTGTGGCATTGTTTTTGGTTTGGGTTGACTCGTGCCCCTCAAGGATAACACTTCTCCCTTTTTAAAGTTTGGTTACTCAGCTAGGTCAAAAAACCTAGGGGTTGCATAGGGCATGAGAGAAGAAGGGGGATTTGGTGGATGTGGGGGAGCTTGCACTTGGATTTATAGGACGATTTAGCATAAGAAGTAGCTTGTTGAAGAAGAAGAAAACCACCATTTTTATCCAAAAGCCATGATTTTTACCATGTTAGCCTGCAACTTTTTCTAGGTAAGTTATATGTGAGATTTATAGTGGGAGTATGGCTTTACAGTATTAATTTCCCATTGAAATGTGATAGAGTCATTACAGATTCATGGGGAAGTCGTGAGACTTCCCTATGAATCTATAATGGCCCCAATCAATTTAAAATTAATTTCCTTCCTTGTTGGGCGCTTATGTTATTTTCGCCTTTGAATTTGTCATTGTATTTTACCAAAATGAAAGAGATTTTAAATCGTGGGTTTACTATAGCTGTTGGGTGCTATGGGGATTGACCCCTAGTGATTTTATGGGGGGAATTTTAGTATTTAACAATTTTGAAGTTTTTATTATACTATATGAGTGAACTTTGGAATTTGTTTTATTAAATTTATGATAATGATTTATGGATTTATGAAACCCTATTAACCTTCCTACCTTGTTTTGGAAAAATATTAATTTGATCTCATTACTCTATCTACCTCAGCAAGGTCTTAAAATAATAGTTTTTTTATTGAATCCCAATTGGGTGACTCATTTCAAAATGAATATGATGGGTATCGATGTGAGTTTCATATCCCCTCTCTTTACCCACCTGTTGGGTTGCTCTAGCCACTTATTAGTTATTTTGGTCGAAGAAGTAATCATGTTAACTTTCCAACCTTGTTTGTGAAAAACATGAATTTATTTTATCATACCTCCTTCAGGCTTCAAAAATCTTGTATATGTGGACGATTTCTTATGGGGTGTGTTGTAATAACTCTTGGCACAATAAGTTTCACTATTACAAATTATGTGGGCTTTACAAGAAAATCAATTTAATTGCTGATTGTAACCCTCTATTTTTACTCCTGTTGGATAGAATTGATTTCCCTGAGCGATTGTGCTGTAGTTATCTATTATGAACTATGAAGTATGTATATTCTATTGTGTTATAATGAATATGTATTTCCATTTAGTTTTGGATTCGATTAAATGTTTGAAATAAGTTAATTGTTGGTTGTACATGGCTATTTATAAGCCAAACCAAATTTTATTTCTATTGTGAATGATTGTACCTCCTTATTTTTTAATCAAATAAGTTGATTTGGTTGTTGTGGATTGAATCCATTGTGTTTATTCACTTTAAACTTGGGTAAGCCTCTTAAGTTGAGCAATAGACTTGGCTAGACCTTTTGGTCTTATTAAATGAATATGATAGATTATGATTTACTAAGTAAACAATCTCTTATAAAGGTTCATGTATGTATTGGGTATTGCTCAAGATGGCTGGTTTGTTTGAGTGATATGGGTCTTATGTTTCCTATATTTTTTTATCTCATCTTTTGATGATCATTTTTATAAGTTATTATTAGTGGCTCAATATCTTTTTCATGCCTCTTACCTTGCTTGAGTACCTAGTTGTTGAAAATCCCCCTCCACCTAGTTGATAGTTGGGGTGATAAGGACCAGCGATGATTAGGATCATAGGGCTGGTTTGAAGGGTTGTTCTCCTTACCATGTTCATCCTATTCCTTTTATGGACCTGGAATTTGTTTGACAACATGTTTCTTGACCATGTCAGTTGATGTTTCATTCTTGGTGGGTGTACTAGATTGTCCCTTGATTGTTCATTTTATGTTCTAATTATATCTTCTTATATTATGTAGTCGTGTAGAATTTAATATGATGGAAAGAATAATATTGTATAAACTGTGTTTATTGGAGGTGGAAATGAATATGGTAGCATGGTTCTTATATATCTAACCAATTATATTTATTTATTTGGTATGCATATATGTTGGATTCTATTTCTTATATTGGAAATGGTAGTTGTAACTCTGATTGTAGTATGTTATGCTTGGTACTTATATAATGCTATATACACATTATGATAACATAGTGATATACTTGTTGATGTGAAATATTCATGAAGTTATAAAAAGTTTTATTATAACTATCAGTTGTATCTAAGATTTTTGGTTTATTTTTTGCACTTTTATATTTATATGTTATGGTAGGAAAGATGCATATTCAAAATTTTAGTTGGTTGTTTTAGTTCTTGGTTTATGTTCCCATTTCCTTTATCAAAAATCCTATTGTGATGAACTTGATTGCCATTATGTTATATTCAAACTTGTTCCTTAGATATTAATAACTGCAAAATATCTTGGCTTTAGTATGTAGCTGGGAAATGATTATGAGCATGATCTATTTTCTTATTGAATATGGATTTGAATACATTGTGACATGAATTAATGTATTGTGTGGATGCCATGTCTTATATGTGGCTGGTATGCACTTTTCATTATCTTGATTAGAGTTAATATTTTGGTGTTATTACACTTGTTGTATATTATTACATATATGAATCAATGTTTTTGGTTAATGCTTGAAGAGCCTACATATAGGCTGTAGCACTCTTGTTCTAACTTGAATGAAGATACATGTCAGAGGATATATATATATATATATATATATATATATATATATATATATATATATATATATATATATATCAGTGACATCCTTGTGTGGGTATGTTAATAGATAGTAGATGTTACTTCCTTTATTATGTTACAACTATGTTATTAGCTCCTTTTGATCATATGGTGACACTGATTTAAGGCATTATTATTTGAAATTATGACATTTCATATGTTTATAATTGGATCAATATCACATTATTGTAATTAGACCATAAAAATAGTTTCCTTAATCACATAAAGCAATGTGTTTTCATTATAGTATTGGTTGTCCTAGTGGTTATGGCTTCACTTTATGTGAGCATATTTCTATTTCTTAATCAATGAAATAAGAGCATGATTTAATGACATTATGTATATGGGTCTATACTATTGATTGTGTTTCATACCAATAAGGGTAATGTAGTGTCATCGATTATTGGAAAGATTCAAAATTTTTATTGTTTTAACTATTCATAATTCATCCCTTAATAGAATGATGGTTATATTATTAGTGATGCATTTATTATGTTGTTTCTAGCTAAGTGGAGTTTCTAAATTAAAATTTAGTTTATAACGACAATGTGATACAAGGACCTAGAGTTGATGATTAATTTATAGAATCTCAATTGGTAGCATCACTTTAATTTCCTATATGAGCTGGTAACGCATGCTAGAGTCATATGGTTGCTGGACTATAGGTGAATATATATTATTTATATTACAAGCTTACCTTTGGTATTGAATCCTTGGTATGCATCATATTGTGATCATTGAGATAGTGATTAATCCTTTTGAATGGAAAATAATTCCCAAAATTAAGATGACGATTAAATAGGTTATGGAAACCCATAAGTTTTACACTTTGATATATGATTAAATAATCCACCTTGGTTATGATTTATCATGTTATAACTTTACCTAATAGTCACTAGTTTTAATGGTTGAAACTACTTAAGTAATTAAATATTGCATGGGCATTCACATAGTAATTTATTGGCATAAATGCCTATGTTTTAACAATAACATGATATTATAATCAAAGGACAAGTAAGCAACATATAGGTACAAGACCCTATAGCTAACGTATAGGATGGTATATCTATATCATTAGAAGTAATTTGGTGTTCTAATGTTATATGTATATTATTCCATAAGATGCTCACTTTTGTGATGTAATCCACATTGAACTAAGTACATACTGACTCATCTAAATTTGATGAGAAACACTTCTCCCATAATAAAGTTATACCTTTGAATGAGAACCTCATCAAATAAAGGAACAATGGTTAAATGATCCCTAAGGAAGTTTGGATCATGGTATAGTGACCCAATGGGGGTAGCACAAAGACTGGTCCATGCTTGGGTGAATCCCAAAATATTATGGTAATTCAATAGCTTATGTCATGTTGGTTTTAGTAGTGGTTTAAGAATCTCCACTTGCTGACCTCACAATATGGTAAAACTTTACCTAAGCAAATCTAGTGGGATGGTCCTCCTGTTTAATCATTTTTAGACTTTGTGCTTAAGTGTTGTTTTTATCCTTTCATCTAATTTGAATGCTTAACAAATGGATAGCAAGATAAAATATAATATGTTTAATTCCATTCTTGTTGTTCTTAGCATTATCTATTGGAATAATATAGATGTTGGCTGTAATATTTTTGGCATCCTATATATAATGAATTATTCAATCTCTTGAACTATTAAAGCATGACTACATGAGTAACTAGACACCTAGGTAGGGTTGAAGGTCCTTAGGTGGTCCGATAGAGAAGACGAGTGTCTTTTCAAAGTTCAGAGGCATCATTATGGATCCACATACTAATACCCCATTAAATAACATATCATTCTAAGGCAAACACACTTCTCTATGGAATTTTCTTATAGTGTTTATCCCTAGGTAAGAATCTAAGGTGAACTAATATAGTTATTGGTTATTACTACTTTATGCATTGATTATTTAGATGCATTGTATTACATTAAAGTTGTGTAGAGATCCCTAAATGCCATCCCATTGTGTACTCTAAAAGGTAATTCCAAATTTTTTTTTGGGTTTTTTTAATCTACTATTAAATCATGTGATTTAAAGGTTTTGTATGAGTTTATGGGCACATTGTACTGATTTAACATACTTAAATATGCTACTTGAGCTTTTGTGTCATTGTGCATACTTTTGTGACAAATTATGTTTGCATAGTATATTTTTGGATGGCTAGAAATACACATAATATGGATGTGTATATTCTTATGAAAGCTTATTTTATATTAGCATGGATGTGTATGCTTTTGGATGGATGAATAACACTTGTATGACTATGCTGCCTTTGTTGAGATTAAATTGGAACATTGTATGATTAAGTGCATAAAAAACCTTGGGTGAAATTATATACCTTGTATGACTAATTATATGTTTATATGCTTTGAAAGGGACATGTTGTGACTTAATAAAGGCACTTAGCCTCTTGAGTTAACAAAATAGTTCTTTGTTATGCAATATTGAGGTGTTAGAAATTTATGCATTTATAGAATTTATGTATGTGAAAAAATTGATAAATTTATGCAATGACATTATGATGCTTATCCATATCCTTGGTTAGGTCATCCCTTCCCTATTAGAGTTATGTTAGGTCATTAATCACCTATTAAATATTAACTTGTATGGGAAAATCGATATGAGACTGGTGATAACTGCTTTGTCATTATAATTGAGGAAATGATGTTTGGTATTTATTATTGATTTGTATGGGAAAGTCATCAGTATATGCTTAGAACATTATGACCTTAATAAAATCAAGGGTTAGGCTTAAATCTTGAGGGATGAATAGGGTGAGATACTTGGGTAAATAAATAAGGCTAGGGATCTCCACTTATGAAGGAACATCTTGAGATGAAATAAGAGCTTGATCTTGTTTATGCATTTGGCCTCTTTTAAGTTAATTGGAGATGCATGTGATTTCATAACACCAAAAGGCTAAAAGTTAATATGTGTGAGGAAATATTTATTTTGATCATGTTTTTTTAATCTATGATTTTGATCATGGATATGTTTGGAGAATACTATAATAACCATGGATATGTTTTACGTTCATGAGTATGTTTAATTTGATCCTGTTTGAGTTATGCATCTACAAAGATTCCTAATTAGAACTTGGATACATTTTGACATCCATGAGGATTTATATTATGATATTGGATATGTCTTACATACATGAGGATGTTTATTATGAGTTTTGATTGAACTTGATGATTGTGAGAAATTTCAATTTCCACGGTATTGATCTAGCATTCACCTTGTGCCTTGGTAAATCCCACCCTTTCCCAAAGTGATATTACATAAAAGTAATCATACCCATTCAAAATTTGACTTATTGGATTAAGTCAATAGTAATAATATCAATATAATCTTGTTGTTGGAATTTGGAGATGATGCCTTGGTGACCATTGGTAGATTACATTAGAGAGCTATCTGATGATGCTGAGGTATAATATCTTGGGATGTTTTAGGGTATTTCTCAAGCCTAAAGGGCCTAGGGGTGAGTGTGACTAAATTTATTGGTCAAGCCAATAATTTTTGGGGATTTCTTATTTGTTATTGGGTAGTGTGATCCATCTATTCATGATGCATGAACATTGTTGGTAACTTTTAGAAACTCATGAAAATAGATTTTTTAAGCCTTGTTGGAACACAACCTTCCTTGAAAGAAGGTGATATAAAATTTGAGATACTTGGGATTGATCATGTTGTACTTTATGATGGATATTTTGTCATTGTGATGGCATCTAGACATCAAGTGACTCGATGGGAATTATGAACCCTTGTGCTTCATATCATGTGTGCTTAATTATTATGATGTGAAAGTACCTTGGCATAAAATATCAAAATGCCTGAGTCAAGTATGCATAACCTGTTTCATGTAGTTCCTCATTTTCTTTTAAAACTATTATATGTTATGTAAACCATTACATTTCATTGAATTATGTTAAGTCATGTAAATTGGTATATTCACTATACTATGTGTATGTATTTAACCTTGTAGACTTTCACATTTTCTTCTTGACACCAACATTGTTGCATGATAATTTTTATATACATGATAGTATATTTTTAACTATGAAACATGTGAGTGTTGATAAATCACTTACATAGGGGAATCTCCCACTTTCAAAATCAATCATGTGAACCTTACCTTGCTCCATGTTTTCAAAATTATTGTATGAGTATTTTGTGTGCATGTCATGGAATAAATGTGAATTTGTTTTGTTAACATAGTAGTATGTGGCAATTTGACCTAAGCTATTTATGTGACGTATCTTTTCCCTCTTGAAACTAATATCAATTTAAATTTGCCAAGGTATAGTGTTGTATTATTTGGTGTAATTATACATCACTACTCTAGTAATTAGCATTAGTGCAAGTATGAGGTTGAGGGTAGAGAGGGACAATATCCATAATGATTTATAATAGGTATGGGCCAGGGAGTGGAATCTTTCATAGGCTAAAAATCCACTTTTACCCATTGCACAAGTAACCACCTGATATATTCAAAGTGTGCACTATGAGTGCCACAAGTTGGCCATGGAATTTTAGTGCATAATGGTCACTTTATGGATTTAGTGTTCCTTTAACCTCATCTTAGAGGTTTTGGTAAAATAAACCCTTGTAAAATTTTATTATTTAAACCTTGTGAATCATTAATTGGTCCTATAATTTAGATACTTTTTTAAAACTAGCAAGGTGGTACTTGCTAAAACCCATGCATGTGTTGGCTTGTAAGTACAAACATGCTAT
>JARHVA010010692.1:0-55000 GCA_037957365.1 Torreya grandis | reverse complement strand
TTCTATCTGAGTGAGGTTTATAAATTAAAATTTAGTTTATAATAGCAATGTGATGTAAGGACCTAGATTTGATGATTCATTTACATAATCTCAACTAGTAACATCACTTTAATTGCTTATATGAGCTGGTAATGCATTATAGAGTTAGATGGTTGTTAGACTATAGGTGAATCTATGTGCTTGATATCACAAGCTTACCTTTGGTATTGAATCCTTGGCACACATCATATTGTGATCATTGACTTAATGATTAATACTTTTGAATGGAAAACAATTCCAAAAATTGTGAGGAGGATTAAATAGGTTGTGGAAACCCATAATGTTTACACTTTGATATATGATTAAATAGTCCACATTTTGTTATGAGTTATGATGTTATAAATTTTCCTAATGGTAACTTATGTTAATGGTTTAAATTAATTAATTAATGAAATATTACATGGGAATTCACATATTAATTAATTGGTGTCAATGCCTATGTTTTAATAATAACATGATATTGTTACCAAAGGAAAAGTAAGCAACATATAGGTGTAAGACCCCTGCGATTGACTTACAGGATGGTATATATATATATATATATATATATTTATACCATCATGATAAGTAATTTGGTATTCTAATGCCATATATATGCAATTTTATAAGATGATCACTTGTGTGATGTCATCCAACTTGAACTAAGTGCATTATGATTCATATATTTTAAATGAGAAATAATTCTCCCATAACATAGTTATAACTTTGTATGAAACCTTCATCAAGTAAGGTAATAGTGGTGCAATGATCCCTAGTGAACTTTGGATCATGGTATAATGACACAATGGGGGTAGCACAAGGATTGTTCCTTGCTTGGGTGAATCCCAAAATATTATTTTAATTAAATAGATTATGCCATGTTGGTTTTAGTAGTGATTTATGAATCTCCACTTTCTAACCTCACAATGTTGTAAGACTTTTCCTAAAAAAATCTAGTGGGATGATCCTCCTAGTTAATCATTTCAGACTTCATGCTTAAGTGTTGCATTTATCCTTTCATATTTTTGCATGTTTAGAAAATGGATAGAAAGATAAAATTTGATATGATTAATTTCATTCTTGTTGTCCCTAACATTATCTATTGGAATAATAAAGATGTTGGCTATAATATTAATATCATCTTAGCATGAATGAATTATTTAGTCTCTTGAACTATCAAAGCATGATCACATGGGTAAATGGACACTTAAGTAGGGTTGAAGGTCCCTAGGTGGTTTGATAGATAAGATGAGTGCCTTTGTAAAATTTAGATAAATCAGTATGGATTTGCATACTAATACCCCCTCAAACAACATATTATTCTAAGGCAAACATACTTCTCTATAGAATTTCCTAGTGTTGTTTATCCCTAGGTAAGCATATAAAGTGAACCAATGTAGTTAATGGTTATTATTACTTTATGTATTGATTGTTTATATGTATTGTGTTACATTAATGATGTGCTATGGGCCCTAGATTCCATTTTTTTATTCACTCTAAAAGGTAATTCCATTTTTTTTGTGGGGCGGGGGTGGGTTGTTTCAAAGTCATGGATGGTAATGTATGTCCAACTTATCATCATCAATTAATTAATACCAAATTTTAATACATAAAAATCTCCCCCTTTAGTCTAGTAATAGAGTTGATAAAGCAAAAGGAAATATATACCTAAGTGTGTACAACACACTTTTCCCTAGTAAGAAGGTCCAATTATGTAAGTCACTTCATGCCAAAGCCTATAACAAACATGTGTAGTTAATGTCCATTATTTGAATTTTGAAATTTAAATTTGACTTTTTGAGAATTAAAGAGAAAAAATGGTACACCTTTGTATTGGTGAAAAATATGTTTCCCTTTCAAGTTTTTGGAGATGATACTTACTTGTTGAAGCATTAGATAAATGTGCTTTTTGTTAAATCACTTAGAGATTGGTTCCTCTTGTTGAAACATGGAAAAATTTTGCTTCCTTGTTGAATCACATGGAGAGTTGAGGTTATTGTTCCATAAATATGTGTAGCTTTAAAAACCCTTGGATTTGAATACAATATACCCCTACCATCATAGAATGTGGGGAGAAGTACATGATTTTATAACTAAAATAACTACTCAAAAAATAAAGGGGAACCACATGATGGGTTTGCTAGTAGTAAAATCAAATCTTCCATTGTGATGGCTTATAAATTAAAATTTATAGTTTCACTCTATTTTTCTCAAGTTTTCTCAATGTAAAATTAATACATGATTGAAAGAGATTTAACATTGTTCATGTACCCATCATGAACACATACTTGATTTATAGTTTCATTCAAGTTTGATTAATGAATTATTTAATTCATGATAGAAAAAGGATAACAATGTTTGTGATTGCATATTTGAAAAGTGTGATGTGTAATAAAAAATATTTTCCATTAAAATTGTAAACTATATTATTGGGTATGTGCATGAACTAGTATCAGGCCTTATAAATCTAAAAATGTATATATATGCATGAACTAATATCATGCCCTTTAAATTTATACCAAATGAAATATAATTATTTATATCTATATGTTAAGTTTGAGACCTGTATCTCAAATATATGTGTACGTGGAAATGTAATTATTCTTCCTTTAAATTATGTATATATGCTCACACACACATATATACATATATACATCTAAATGTGTATGAATCTATACTCAAGTATCTATAAAGTAAGTGTATATGCATTACATATGCCACCATAATCTATATTTATTTGATAACATCTATCATATAACTAAATAATTTGATATTTAAACCATTCCAAATATCTAGGATGTGTACTCTGATTTTATTTTAAGAAGGTTTATATCTCTATGTGTCTCTATGACAAGCCCACTACAATCCCAACCTTTTGATATGAAAGATGTGTTTTTTAAGTCACTCATCTCAAAAAAATAGTTAATTGTATCATGTCATGTATAGAGATAAAATCATGTATAATCATGTGAATATTTGGAGAGTATTTCATTATAGTAATGTATATATGTAACCTATTTAACCTTTTAGGGTTTAACTATGTAAAACCTATGTTTAGATTAAAGGGCTAAGATGTCTAAATTAATTAAGTAAATTATAATAATTAAGCATAAAATTTTAATGTAATTTGACTTAATTTAAATTTATAAAAATAGAAATAAATAGGCATAAATATAATATTATATAAAAAGTGACTATTGCGAATGATTTGGGGTCTGAAAGTTGAGCTATGAATAGTTATGAGTGTTGTCAATAGGATTCTAGTGTTTGTTTACTCACTGGATAGTAACTCCACATATAGACAGTAGTGCCATGTTTATGTAGTATCCTTAATGTGTCACTAATATCCACTTTAATGGATTGTTCTTGTTTTTTGTGAGCACCTATGCTTGCATTTTTAGGTCTTGTTCCTACACACACAAATTTGGAGCTCTATGTTGTGCTTGGAAAACTTGATTTAGTGTGCAAACCCTAATCCTATTTAAAATTATGGCATGAGAAATAATTGTGAGCTCAATAGTAATATAGGTTGGACATCCTCAACACCCACTATGAAGAGAGTTATTTACATACCAATACTCTAAAGAGGGATCAAGCTTGATGTAGTTATCCTACCTAGTGCTTGATGCAAGTACAAGTGAATGCTAGAATGAGAGTGGACTTGGATGCCTTGAATGTGCTTGAGATTTGAAATCTTTAAAAAAAGGCTTAGGGATGTTGTATATGGTAGTATGTATAAGTAAGAAAGAATGGGAATCAAATACCGTAATTTTGCTCAACTTGTCTTTGGTTTGAATGTGTTTTTCCATCTATTTTGCATTTAGTGAATAGAGGTCAATTAGAATTGTATTTATAGAGTTATGTAGATTGTGTGTATAAGAAAATTTTCTTATGCTAACCTTAGGAGGGGCACATATTTAAAAAATTATCCATTGGGAAAAGATAAGGCTAAGGATAATAATGTCCAGTTATGGACACTAGCACCATATGGCTATAGTGTCCCAAATTTGGTGCTAATGTCCACTAGGTAGACTGCTGAGTAAGTTGGGTTGGGATTTAAGAAGATAGTTTTGAGATTGTGTTTTGATTCAGTGTAGGTGACTGTGGTCTACTTAATGAATGAAAAAGTGTCTTTAAGGCTCTAGAGTAGGTCTATGGATAAGCTCATAATATGGTAACTCAAGTGACACTCTTATCATCCAATTACCACTTTTAGGTGATTAAATTTGCCCCCCTTTTATGCTAAAAATGAAAAAAAGTGAAATGAATAATATAAAGGAAAAAAGGTGTACCTAAAATTACCTTGAAAGTGAAGCCCATGTAGCTGAGTCTGAGTATGTGAATCTAGGTTTGTGTATGTTAAACATGATCCAAAGTAAAGTACTTTAATGAGTGTAGATGACTGTGGTCTACTCAATGAATGAGAAAGTGTGTTTAAGGCTCTAGAGTAGGTCTAGGGATAAGATAAGAATATGTTAACTCAAGTGACACTCTTATCATCCAATTACTAATTTTAGGTGATTACATTTGCCCCCATTTTATGATAAAAATTTAGAAAAGTGAAATGAATAATATAAAGGACACTCTTATCATCCAATTACCACTTCTCGGTGATTACATTTTCCCCCCTTTTATGCTAAAAATGCAGCAAAGTGAAATGAATAATATAAAGGAAAAAAAGTGTACATAAAATTACCTTGGAAGTGAAGCCCGTGTACCTGAGTCTGAGTATGTGAATCTAGGTTTGTGTATGTCAAACATGATCCAAATTAAAGTCCTTTAATGAGTGTAGGTGACTGTGGTCTACTTAATGAATGAAAAAGTGTGTTTAAGGCTCTATAGTAGGTCTAGGGATAAGCTAAGAATATGGTAACTCAAGTGACACTCTTATCATCCAATTACCACTTAATGAGTGTTTTGATTGAGTGTAGGTGATTATGATCTACTCAATGAATGAAAAAGTGTGTTTAAGGCTCTAGAGTAAGTCTAGGGATAAGCTAAGAATATGGTAACTCAAGTGACACTCTTATCATCTAATTACCACTTTTAGGTGATTACATTTGCCCCCCTTTTATGATAAAATTGTAGCAAAGTGAAATGAATAATATAAAGGAAAAAAAGTGTACCTTAAATTAACTTGGAAGTGAAGCCCGTGTAGCTGAGTTTGAGTATGTGAATCTAGGTTTATGTATGTCAAACATGATCCAAAGTAAATTCAGTTAATAAAACATGAAAAAATTAGTCCTTACTTAAGAGATGATCAAAATCAAAAGACTATGATGAAATGAACTAACTTAGTAAAATCTGAGTAAAAAGAGAGAAAAGGAATGAATATACCTCATTGGGTACATGAACTAATATATAAACTTGGTGAAAACCTTTGTGTGTGAGTGTACATAGTGATTTTATAATTTAATATCTTGGACTCCACAAATGGCTTGCTTAATCCTCATATGGTTGGCTCAATAAATCAATCTAGTTTTAACTCCATCATTGCCCACCCCTGATCAATGGATCCTAATCTCTACGAATAGCTTGGATAAGACATTAAGTTTCTAAACTATTGTAATAAACACACCCACCCTTTATTTTTAAATGAAAATTGGGGACCCCCTTCATTTTTATATAGTATGAATATTTTATCTGGGTTTCTATGTGTTCCTACTGGTTATTATTATCTATAAAAAATTGGTGTTTTAAACATTGAATCACACATTATGACCCACCTATTTACCTTTTGAATCGGAGTTGTTCAAACTAATTTATTAATTAATATTCATGAATAATTGATTTACATGGTAGGTATTCAAATTAACCTAGAAGATTTTGGTATTTAGAAGCTTTTACTTTGTAAGGTTTCTCTTTTAAAAATTTATTTTAGGGACTTTTCTTCGATAGATTTAACTTTAGAAGGTTTATCTTTGGAATTTTTTTTGATAACTTTTATTTGAAAATTTTATCTTAGGAGATGCTTTCACTTCAAAAAATTTCCCTTTGGAATCTTTGTTTTAGGGACTTTTCTTTGGAAGCTTTTCTTTAGAAGCTTTTACTTTGGAAGGTTTCTCTTTGGTATATTTTGTTTCAGGAACTTTTCTTATAAATATTTACTTTGGTAAAATTTTATGTGACAACACCCACCCAAACCATAATCTTTCTGAACAGTTTTTAGTCTTTAAGAACTATTCCTTTGGCAGTTTTTAGACAAATTATTTTAAAATGAATTTATCAAAAGATAATAATTATTTTTTGGATATTTTAGGCCCTAAGTCAAATTTTTATTCCCCTAACTATACCACATAATGATAAATGGTAAAAAAGGTAAAGGCAATGTTGTGGCACCTCGAATGACAAAGCTTCCTATATGGCATGTACACTAGGACTGGGTGGTCAAGTTTGAATTTAAGGAAGGTGATGATATCATATAAATTGGTGATTAATGGTACATGAACTATAAATTAATGAAAAAATATATAAAATTGAGCCCCAAACCAAGTTAATCTCATTCATTTTTAAAGAGCTCAAGTAAACTTAAGTGTTTTGCAATCTCAAAATCCCTAGTTATGATTAGGATGACTTAAAATCTATGTAATTTAATTTAGTGCCTACCATATTTTAAAAGTTTTAATAATACAAAAATATATGAAATAACCATGGTTTCTTCATCCATGTCATACAAGCCACCCTTGATACCCTCTAGGATTTCCATTAAGGATTCTACTAAGTATTTAGACACAACTTTTGATGCCACTATATTTGATGGATATTATCCTAATTACTCAACCTTATGGGAGGTAATAAAGAATGTGGATTTGTTTACATTATAATAATACATCCTGACTGGGGATAAATAACTAGTAAAGGACATGCTCCCATTTAAGAAACAAACCCTTCACTATGTAGTTTCTAAGTAAGAGGTTATGCCATGTACAGACTTATTGTGATGCCTCTTATTCAAAGGAAAAATATCAAATGATAGTAACCTCTACTACATAAAAAATAACATAGTTATCATGTACATCTTTGGAGAAGTATTTATGAGGTATTTAAGTCTCCCTATCTTGAATGTTACATTTTATTTGCATATTATAGTCACCTAGAGGTAGACCAACAATGTGGAGTGAGTACTAGTAAGATAGAATATCTTAGGGGAGATGTTTACTATAAATTAACATGTTAAGAATCCCATCCCTATCACCTTATTTAGGATGGGTATTTGCATAGGCATGGCATTGTTGTACTAACTTTTTGACCATGTAAGTGTCTACTTTATGCATATGAAATGGGTTCCCCTACTAGACCTGATTAGTACTTCAGAGCGCACCTATATATTAGGGTAAGTAATTAGCAAATTCCTATAGGAATAAAATCTACACAAATATAGGAGGCCACATGGGGAAATTTTTTATATGATGTCTTACCTATTAGATGTAGTCATCGAAACATTATACATGCACAATGGAGTCCTATAGAGTTCTAACCCAATTGTTATCAAGAATTAAATATGTGATTATTACACTTTCATTCACATATACTCATAAGCCAGGAACATCTCTAATATTGTATAGGATCTCTACCCTTAGGTCTGGATGGTCATTCATGGTCAACCTTTGGCAAGGATTTCACCTAGCATCACTAGAACACTTGCCAATGTGGGACACTAGTGGCTCTACCCTGACTACACTGTCATTATGGTTCATATCCATAAAGTGGATTCTCTTCAAATTATTAAGTTTTTTTTAATAAGTTTTCTAAATAGGATATTTCCTTCTAGATATGATATGGTATAGTTGTGGAGCTGACAAAAAACAAGAAATCTACCTTTCATGGCTCCCATATCAATATTGGGAGGATGCAATAGATAATTAGGAGGTAATTCATGGAAAATGGAAATACGAGGAGAGAATATGCATTAACCAATCTACCCCATAGGTATTGGGACCCCCATGGTAGAGTCTAGCATAAGATCCAGATGCTTAGCCTCCCATATAAACATGAGCCATTTGATCATGATTTTCAATTTCTAAATGCTAAAGTTGATGAAGAAGTGAAATAAAGAGAAGTAACACTAGGATTAAATGAGGACCTATTGAGGTTAATACAAGTCTAACCATTTCTCACACTCAAATAATCAAAAATTTTGATCCCACCACCAAGAAGATGAAAATATTTTGACTTCTAGAGTGGTAGGCCATATCAATAACCATCAAAATAGGGACAAGATCCCCAAGGTCCACTTGTGGATCAAGACCAATAATAGGATTAATAATAATTGGTAGGTGAATCATCACTTACTAAAGGACATGAATAACATAAAGATGAAGAGGAAATGCCTACCCATGCACAAGAGGAATATACTTCTCTAGTTCAAGAATTAGATGTTGAATTGAGGAAAGTTAAGAAGGAACTAACAGAAGAGTTAACTCAAAGAAAGGATTGGATTAGAGGGGTATAGGTCAAGATAATTTTCCTCTATTATTATGAGGAATAAAAAATGAGAGCTTCAACATCTCTAACATCCATCATGACTCCCCCTCCTCTTCCCTAATAGATGAATGCTCCATAAACTAGGATAATAACATGATGCTATAAAAAGAAACTAAAGAGGTATAAAACTCAACCCCACCAACGTAAGTACTCAATGAAGAATAACCTTCACTAAAAGGTGATCTAACATAAGAGGTGGATGAAGAGGAATTAGATAAATCCAAGGTCTTAAGCTTGTAAGCACTGAAAGCAAAGGCAACTCTCATGAATGAGTCATCTAGTAAAGGTCTTATTTTTACATCCCCCTTATTCATTTTCCTTTAATGACATTACCTATTATTTCCATCATCCCTATTTTTCCTCTTTCATTCATGTGTAATAACTTTCTGTGAGTCTCATTTTCATTCACCCAACCACTAATCTACCTATTACCACTTCACCTTATTCATCCTCCACTACTAAAATTTATTTTCCTTTGGTTTCCATTCCTTCAAACATAGCTCTTTTTGTCCCATCAATCAACCAAACTATCATACAAATTGTTGATTCTTCTACCCACGTAGGTTCACCTCTACCTTCTTCAACACTAGTTTCAACTAAAATATTAGTGACAACCAAGAAGGATCCAAGAAAGTAATCAATATATGTTGTATACCCAATGCCATAATTTAGGAACATAGACTAGTCTAAAATAATTTGTCTTAATACCCAAGCCTTCCTCAAAGCTTGAGCCTAATCCTGAAGATCATGCACAAGCTAAAGCTTAAACATCAAATAATTTGAAGCTCAATATTCTAGAATGGGAAAAGGATTTAGAATCTTCATCATATAAGAGGCCTACTTTGAATATTATTCAGCTTCCTATGGTAAGCTCACTTTTTGACAAGTCTAAAACATTGGTCCAATGGGTTAGAAAGAGAAAGATTGAGGATAGTTTTGGTAGGGGTTTAATTTTGGAGGAAAGGGAAGAAGTTTATTACATTTAAAAGATATAGAATAGGAAGAAGGGTCAGTCCCCATACATTGAGGACCTTAAGTCTTATATCGAGACCGATATTGAAACAAACCTAGATTTACCTGAGGAAATAGAACTGGCTAGATAAGAGATGCAAGAAGAGTTATAAACACTTAGAGAGAAAAAACAAGTGATATAAATACACCATGGTATAGAATAGGATGTACAAAATGTATCTCTCAAGATGTATGAGAATTTGGACTCAAGTCATTCTTTGAGAGTTAATTTTTCTCCACATGTAAATTCAATAACCAAATTGTTCAAGCTTCTTAGATAAGATAAGAATAAATTAAATTTCCTAGTATTTTACACCCCAATAAGGCATTCATCCACCTAGACCTGATGAACCCTCTAGAGGCATATAATGCTTTAAATCTAGCTCTAATCAAAACATAGTAGCCTCGAGTTTGGGTATCATCTTCTGAAGATCTAGTAAATAAGCTAGTCGAACAATAAAAACAAGTAGAGAAAATTTTATTGAGCTTGAATTACCAATGATCTAGGATAATAGAGGGAAGCTAGTATCTCAAGATACTTTTAATAAAATGATTAAACAAGCCTCAAATGGTTTTAAATAGTGTTTATGAGGATTGAGATTGGAAGACTTTGAAGCCAATTTGAGAAAAACAAGGAGAAAGACAATAGATGTAGAAGTCTTTCAGGTTGGCTTTCAGGCCACCAAGATAGAACATAAAAGAATAATGGAATAAATTGGTAGGGTGACTAGGCCTCATATTATTGACATGAACATAACTCATGCATAAAATTCTAAGGTATATAAGTATAAACAATATTTGGATACCAATAAGAAGGCAATGTCAACCCCACTTTTTAGTTCTTCTCCTTAGACCCCACTTATAATACCAATAATAACACTACGACCAGGTATAACCCCTTCTAGTTTAATAACTAAAATAGTTCCACTTCATAGTTTATCTCTAATTATAACTCCAATTAAGTCATTGAGTGCATTACCAAACATAGCTTTAGTCACCATGTCCTTAGGCACAAACACAACTATAGTTATAATAATAGTTTTGAGAAATATTTAGCAAGTGCCAATTTAGCCTGAAGATAAAAGACTATTTTGTACAATTTTACATGTAGTGGATAAAATCAAGTAGTTAAGTCATAGTTGCATCCATATTATAGTTAACTAAATCATTTTCACAAACATGCACACATTGTATGTTTGAAATATCTATAAGTTATAATATGTAACCAAGACTTATGATCTAGTCATTTAATATGTAATCAAAGGTTTTATAAAATTGGAGGATAAGGCAACCCCTTCCCCAAGTTATTTAATACATCTGAACCCTTTTTTCAAAGGGTAATTTTTTTGGATGAATAGATAGGAAGAAATCAAGAGATTGATTGCCATGCAACTATGTTTGTTCTTTCTTCTTCCTTCTTTGAGTTAATGATTTTGAATTTTTTTTTGTCTGTATTGATTTAATAATTCTAAAATGTGCTAATGCTATAGATGAACTTGTTTTTTTTATTCATGAAAATTAGTCTTAGATGTTCAATAGCAATTGAGGATCGATATGTTTCATTAATTTAAGTAGTTAGTAAAAATTGAATTGACAATCCAAGGTGTGTAGAGGTATCTCTTTTGATATAGTTTTCCAGGTGTGAGCCATAGCTACCCTAGACAATTTCTTGTTACAAAATATAATATCTTATACAAGGGTGTTAAATAACAACCCTAAAGAGATAAAACTTTAGTTCACATCATTAAACATCCTATATTTATTATCATATACTACTAACTGTGCTTGTTTATGAGTGTGCAAAAGCTACAAACAACAAACACTAGTTGTAGAAATACTTGTCCACTAAAGAAACAACATTATAAGTTACCTTTAAAAAATATAAAATTATATTTTCTAATTTATCCTTATTTCTGTTTTAATTTTTCATGAGATATGCATACCATATAATAATTCTCCACCCATCCAACTCACCTAGTGATCACCCTTTTATTAGGTTCCACACATATGCCCATAAAACCTAGTTAAACAACCCACAGTCTCAACTTGATATTCCATCACTTGGTTGTTTTAATTACATACCTACAAATCATGCCTTAGATTGGAACCCTATTCCATATATATCCTAAAACATTAGAGGTTATGTCATTTAAACTTTATGATGTATGCATAAAATCCACATCAACAAAAATAAAGCTAATGCTAGATGAAGGACACACTTATGTGTTTTCCAAATAAATAGGGGCCATTTAGCATGTAAAGGTGCACTAGAAACACCTAGTATATTAATAAGGTCTATATCCTAAGATATCCTATTAGTTTCATCATTTCCAAATTATAGGAGGCCTATACCCATACCTATCATCCCTAAGATACACTGAGCCCAAACACCTTCCCCTATAAGAAACATTATGCTTATCAATATTATTATGGCTAAACCTTGGTTAATAATATATATTATTACCATCCCTAGAGACTAACATGATCTTCTAATGAATCTAAAAAGTTATTTGCCTATGTTCCACCTTTCAAGTGGGAGGATGGTAGAAAAACATATCAAATATTTCAAGGCCACCCTGAAGTTAATGAATGTCATCCATGAGGATCTTACATGCAATATTTTTATATTTAATTTGAAATATTCTTATTATTATTTTTATCTCAATTTGAAAGAAAATTTTGTCACCTCATGGAATGAGTGTTAAAATATGTTTCTTCCATAATTTGGACAAGTGACTAATACAAGCCCGGTATATCATATCTCTATCATTAGAAAGAGGGAACCTAGCAAGTCAATATGGGACTTTAATGAAATATTATAAAATATGTATACTTGATTAAATGCTACATATAAGCCATACATTAATTTAATGCTCAAGATATACAATAATGCCTTAGATCCTATTATTGTAGTTTTCTTGAAAACAAATGCCACTAACAACACTCTAGCTTTGGCATTCTAGGAAGATATTAATATTAAAAAGAAACTCAATCCACAACTTATCCCTCATAATATAGGGGGGAAATAATTCAACAATGGAACCCCATCTTTGAATACAATTCTGAATGCTAATCATAATGCCCTTACATTCAATCAAAATCAATTGTACACTCTACCTCCTATGATGTAGCAGATAATAAATCATAATTATGATTTCTTGAATAATAATATAAAAATGAATGGCCACAAATATAACAAACATTGGAATCAAACCAACATAACATTCACTTAGGGTTTCAATTTTGACAAAGCTGAATTAGATTCTACACAAATAATGGTCCAGACGCTGAGCAAAAATTTATTTAATTTATAAAAGAGGATGGGTAATAACACTAATAAAAATTAAAACTATAATCTTGGATTTATAAAATATAATAGACCCACCAAAAATTCCAAATAATAACAGTTTAATAAGCTTCCAAAAATCAATATCATGAAAACAACTTTGCTCAACTGGTGCAGGGTCTATAACACATCGCAACATAGAGAGTTAAACTATATAGAGTTCTATGTAGCGTTTGAAATATTCCAGAGACAAATTATTCTAAAAGATAAAATGATTAATCCTATATATCTCCCTCATGAATCTATCCCTTCAATTTCAGCTATGGTCTTTGAGACCTATGAGTCTTCCTTCCCTAATGACAACATTCCATAGGATAATTCTGATGAAGTGCAAGCATTATAGTATTTCAATAGGAAAAATTATAATCTAAGGAATAGGAAAAATCTTACTAATACTCCTCCAAATAATATAATTATCCCTCCAAATCCCAAATTTGACATTAATCCTCCCCCCTAAAGGGAATGATCAACCTCAACATAGAGAGGAACAAAATAAAAGAGGATACATTATTATTTAGGGTATGAATAAAATTAAGGTTAGCATCACTCTTCATGAACTAGAATAAATCACATAGAAGGAGTTATTATATAACTCCATCATAGGTAAGTCTATTATATAAAAGTCAAAGATAGCCAACATGAATGTTGTATATAAAATTAAACCTGAGGTTCCCACTTTATTACTAACCACTCGAGAATTTGAGAACAATATACATGATTGCCTAGTAGATTATGGATCTTCAACAATAGTAATGCTAAATTCTATTTTTTAGAAGCTTGGTTTAACACCAAATCCATCCAAGAGGATTATATCATAGCTAGATAGAATAGTAGTGCCAGTATTGAGAGAAATTAATGAAGTGAGAATTCAGGTTTCCTCAAAACTTAGAGTACAAAATACTACCAAGAAAGATATGGGTTATTGTTGAGTAGAGTTTGGTTTAAAATGTTAAATGGATATATTTCCATATTTTTTTTAAATATTTTTCTACCTTCATGAGGTAGTGCCAAATAAATCAGGATTGATTGAGAGCCAAGGATGAAGAATCTTATTACAGAGTACAATATAGATAATGAAAAGGTAAGTTATAAAATCATATTCTTTGAATTTATAAATTTACCATGAAACATGAAGTACCAAAAGAAACATGGGGCCATTCCAAATTATGGACCCTTCATTTCAATGAAGCAAGATCTAAGTAAGGACCAGGCATTAATATCTAGCTAGTTGATCTATATGGGAAGAAACTATTGGTAACATATAGGCTCCAATTTCCATGCCAAGAATATAGCAGAAATGAGGCCCTAATTCTAGGATTACATTTTTCCTTCAAGAATAATGTAAAAGAACTATTGGTATACAAATATTATAAACTTTTTATTAACTACGTCAAAAATAAATATCAATGCAAATTATCATATTTGAATAAAATCAAGAATAAATCCTGGGATCTAATTGAATCATTTAAATCCTTCAACATAGTAGTTATCTTATGAGAACAAAATGAAGATGATGATTAATTATCCACTTTATTATCAATTTTTACACCCTTAAAAGAGTCAAAATTCCAAAATTTCTCAATTGAATTGGTACCTTTTCTTTTAGTACCAGACAATGTTTAAAATTTTCAAGTGTTTGATGATGACCAACAGTTTGTCTAATGTTTGACAAATTTAGGATAATTCAAATCTTAGATAATTGATGATGAGGAAAGAGACAATAGGGGCCATGCAGAATTGGATGAAGAAGGTGTTATCCAAATAAATGAGAATATACTCATAGTAGGAATGGTCATCCTAGAAAGGTCCTTTAATACATATCCTCAAGCATAGTCACAAACGTAGCTCAAGGTTAATGAATCTGAATTCAACTTAGGAAATGTAGGTGATGAGAAGGACACACACTTTTTTCAATATTGGCTTAATTTATAAACTAGATGAAAGGAGAATGTTAAGGAATTGATTATTAGGTATAAATATGTAATTACATGGACCTATGATGACTTAAGGATATTCAATCTTAGAAGCATCACCTAGATGATTCTGCTCAATCTTGATCATAAACCATTTAGGAAAAGGGTTGTTAATCCTATCTTGGAACCATTAATTTATAAATAATTAGAGAATTTGCTAAGTGATAGGATATATTTTAATATTAGGCATTCAACTTGGGTGGCCAATCTAGTTTTGATCAAGAAAAAGAATGATGAGATCAGATTGTGAATCAACTTTAGGAATCTAAATAAAGATTCGAAGAAGGATAATTATATTTTTACCTTATTAGATGAGGTAATATAATTTGTGAGTGGATCTGAAATGATGTCTTTCTTGGATGGATTCTCAAGCTATAATTAATTACTAGTTGAATCAAATGATAAGATGAAAACAATGTTTACTACAAAATGAGGAACATATGCATACAAGTGAATGCCATTTGGGTTAATCAATGCTAGAACTACTTTTCATTGAATAATGAATCATGTATTTCTGGTATTGATAGGTAAGTGCATAATCATATACATGAATGATCTCACTATTTTATTTAAAAATAGAGATGATCATATTCACCACCTTTAGTCTATTTTTGAAAGGTGTAGGAAGTTTTGGGTATCACTCAAACCCAAGAAGAGTATATTCAGAGTTACCAAAGGTAAGCTAATAAATCAAATTATTAATAAATATGGGATCGCAATTAACCTAAACAAGATCTAAGGAGTTTTAAAAATAATGTTTCTAAATATAAAAAGTAGCTCAAATCCTTCTTTGGAAAGATAAATTTCATAAGTAAATTTATATAAAGATTTGTAGAGATTATTTAGCCCCTAAATGCAATGCTAAAGCATAACACCAAATTAGAGTGGAAACCTAAAGCCAAGAAGTCTTTATAAGACATAAATAATGATATTTTTTAATCCCTGTTGTTAGTAATCCAAGATATCATTAAAGAGTTTTTATTTAACTCATTTTCCTCAAAACATATTGTTGCTTCTGTACTTACATAGAAAAGGAAAGAAACTGATCATCCTATCATGTTCATGAGTACCAAATTGAAAGATGAACAGATCAAATACTCGTAGATTGAAAAGAAAATATTTTCTCTTGTTGAATAGGTTAAGAAGTTTAGGCACTACATTCTCTGGAATAAGACCATTTCCATAGTACCAGATCCTTTTGTCAAGCTTACACTAATATATAATGAGTTGGGTGAATATAGAGGTAAATATATGGCTAAGTTATAGGACTTTCATATTGAAATTAAATCTAATAGGATAATTAGAGGTTAAGGCATTCTTTAATTGATGAGTGAACTAGACTTGCACATAACCATCGAAGAGGTCTACCAAACATAGGTCTCCCAAAAAGATTAGTATTCATGTATTATTCAATTCTTAATAATTAAAAAATGCCCCCAAGAACTCAAGAGAGAAAAAAATAGAGCTTTATTGCTCAAGGCTTATCATTATATGTATAGGAAATGATTTATCTATAGGAAGAATTAAAAAGGCATCTATTTAAGATGTGTGTCATGTGAAAATCTCAGGAAATATTAGAAAAAATCAATCAAAATATTGGTAGTGGCCATCCATCTGAAAATACTACAACCCATAAAATACTTAGAATAGGTTATTACTAGATGATGGTGTTTAAGGATGCTCACTTCCATGTGAGGACATGCCATGAATGTTAGGTTTTCAAAAAATGAGAGATATAAATAACAATGCCAATACAACCTATGATTGAAGGTAGGGAATTTACCCAATGGGGATTATATTTCATTTTTGTTATAAACCAAAACTCCTTAGCTAGGTAAACTTTTTTGCTAACTACTACATATTATTGCACTAGATAGACTAAGGCATCAACCACCAATAACTTAAGATCCCAAGACATGATTATTATTCTTAAAGAACATATCACAACGAGGTTTGAGATGCTTATCTCTTTGGTTTGTAACTATGGAACAACATTTAAAATATATGAGTTCACTAAATGGGCTCATGATAATTAGATTATAATCAGATCATCCTCTAATCACTATCTACAAGGGAGTGGATTGGCTATGTCAACAAACAAGAACTTCATAGATGCTATCAAGAAGTTAGCTACATATAAACCTAAGGAGTGGAATATATTACTAAAATATGCACTATAGATAGATAGGAATAGGTATAAATAAGACCTTAAATCCTCACCATATCCATTGGTTTATGGGAAACAATGAGTGTTTTCAATCATTATGAAATTACCAATATATCAATTTATACAAGAATACATGGAACCCAATGAAAAAATAGAGTATAGATTGTTGGATATCATCAAATGGAATAATTTAGGAATAAATATTTGAAAAACTTTAGCAAACACCAAGATGTGGTCAAGATATGGTTTGATAAGAGAGAAAAATTCAAAGCATTCAAGATCTCTGACTTGGTGCTATTATGAGACAAAACACATGATGAAAAAGGAATTCATGACAATTTTACCCCATTATGGATAGGACCATATCAAATCTATGATATCTTGGGTAATAATGCATTCTATTTTAAAAATCTAAAAGGTAATTATTTGACATATCCAATTAATAGACAATTTTTGAATCATTACTTCATGGTTGCCCCATCTAAAGAGCTTTATGAGTAATGATAGATGCTATGGTAGAGGTAGGAGTAGATTATATTTCCTTAATTATTTAACTTCCTACTTTTAATCATTTTATTTATTTGAGTAGTTCATGTTTTATATTTTATCTCTTTTGCTTTCATTAGTTTTCCTACTTTCAAGGATAGTTTTCTTTTGATTTGATGACAGTCTAAGATTGGTCAATCCTCTTATAATAAAATGAAAATTTAAGTTGTTTTGAATCCAAATCAAATCAATGGGTATTGTATATTATAGTTTATAATTATTAATATAGGTAATAAATGAGAGAGTTATCCATGAACATGTCCTAAAGCTAATGATTTCATCAGGTATGTGAAATCTGTTCCCACAGTCTTGTGTAAATTTAGAAAAATATCATTATCCATTTTGGTCAAATTCACACAAAACATTAATAATTGTCTAAGGTAATAACCATTAACATGGGAAAAGTTGGTAGGGATAGATTAAACCAAAACCTTACTAATACCAACTCATAGTGGTCACCTTATTCCCTCTTTCATTCAGAAAGCAATAGAAAAAGAAAAGTCTAAAAATAAAAGGCATCATACAAAATTCCAAAATAAAATAAAAAAAGGATTAAAAGCCTACATGATGAAATAAGATCAATTCATCATGCACCATGTGAAATAATAATAAAGGAATAATGGGTGATCAAAGGTATCTCTACTAGGGCTATGAATGCCTGGCTGGCAATAGAGTAATGCCCAACCTCCCTAATGTCTATGCACCTAATTCCCAATAAAAGTGAAACCTAAAACTCACCCTCATGTCTTTATCTACAACCTTGAGACAAGAGATAAAGAACATCAATTTCCACACATATATCCAAGGCATACATGAAGTTAGTATGTTGCATGAGATTATTAAGAGTCTCTTTTCATTTTTGATTTAATCATTTCTTTTGGTATGATTTATGGTTACTATTAGGATTGAAAAACCATGGATTCTAGTTTCTTGAAAACTTAGGAGTACTCACCCCTATTTGTCACCATTTGTTTTATTCAACACACCCCACCCTATATTTTTCCTTTAAAAATGGGGACCCCCCTTTTTTTTAGAAAGTACGCATATTTTATCTAGGTATCTATGTGTTACTTCAAGTTATTATTATCTATAAAAAATTAGTGTTTCAAACATTTAATCACATGTTGGGACCCACCTATTTCCATTTTGAGTTGGACTTGTTCAAACTAATATGTTAATGAAGGGTCAAGAAGAATTGATTTGCATGGAAGGTATTTAGATTAGCTTATTCAAAAGCTTTTAGTCTTTAAAATATTTTATTTTATAAGGTTTATCTTTAAAATATTTGTTTTAGGGACTTATAGTTAGAAGCTTTTAGTTTGGAAGGTTTCTATTTAGAAGCTTTGTTTTGGGTACTTTTCTTTAAAAGATTTTCTTTGATAGCTTTCACTTTGGAGGGCTTCTATTCAACAACTTTTGTTTTGGGAACTTTTCTTTAGAAAATTTATCTTGGTGGGAACTTTCACTTTAGAAAGTTTCTCTTTGAAAAATTTCACTTTAGGGACTTTAATTTAGAAGCTTTACTTTAGGAATTTTCTATGCGATAACTTTTACCCAAACCATAATCTTTCTAAAGAGCACCTAGTCTTTGAGAACTATTCCTTCGGGGGTTTTTAGAAAAAATATTTTGGAATGAATTTATTTGAATAAAATTGTGATATTTGGGGTCTTTTAGGCCCTAAGGTAAATTTTTATTCCCATGACTATACCACATAATGATAAATGGCAAAAGAGGAAAATGAAACACCATGAAACCCCAAATTACAATACATCCTACATGGCATATACATTAAGATTGTGTGGTCAAGTTAAAATTAAGTGAATGTGATGAGCTTGTATACATCAGAAATTAATGGTGCATTAAATTCAAATAAATGCATAAATCTATAACATCGAGCCCCCCAAAAAGTTCATCTCATTAAATTTTTAAGAGCTCAAGTAAATTTAAGCCTTTTACAATTTCAAAATCCCTAGATATGACTAGGTCAATTTGCAATTCACATAACTAAATTTAGTTCCCACCATTTTGTAAAGCTTCAATCATACCAAAATCCATCAAAAAACCATGGCATCTTCATCTAGGTCATATAAGGGACCCTTGTCGCCCTTCAGGTTTTCAATCAAGGATTCTACTGAGTAATTAAACATAAATTTTGATGCAACTATATTTGATGGCCACTATACTAATTATTCAGCCTTATGGGAGGCCATAGAGAATGTGTATTCATTTTCATTATAATAAAACAGTTTGATTAAGGAGAAATAGCTATTAAAGGACCTATTCCCACTAAAGCAATAGGCCCATCACTACATAACTACTAAGTCAAGGCTTATGCCATGTAAACACTTGATGTAAGGACTCTTATTCAAAGGAATAATAGAAGATGGAGGTTAAATACACTATGTCCATAATAACATAGTTATCACTACATCTATGAGGAAACATTCATGAGTTATTTGAGTCTCCCTATTTTGGATGTTACACTTGATTTTCATATTATAGCCACGTGGAAGAAGGCCAATAATGTGAAGCGAGCACTATCAAGGTGGAGTATCTTAGGGGAGAATTTACTATAAAGAAACATGTTAAGATTCCTATGTCTATCAATTAATTTAGGATAGGGATTCAAAAAGGAATGACATTATTTACCTAACTTTTTGGCCATGCAAGCATCCACTTCCTACATCTAAATCATGTTCCCCTACTAGACTTTCTTAGTAATTCAAATAGTAGTTATGCATTGGAAGAAGTAATTAGTGCCTACCTAAAGGAATAAATTTTATAAAAGGATACGAGGTTACACGGGGGAAACTTTTACATGATGTCTTACCTATTAGATGCAGTCATGGGAATGGTGTACTAGCATAATGGAGTTCTATAGAGCTCCAACCTAGATGTTATCAAAAATAGAATATGTGATTATTAGGATTTTGTTTAAATGTACTAATATGTTAGGAACATTGATAGGATTGTAGAGGATCTCTACCCTCAGATCTAGATGTTCATTCATGGTTAGCCTTTGGCTAGGATTTCACCCAAATTCACTAGAATACTTACAATTGTGGGAGACTACTGGATCTACCTTGAATAGACTATCATCATGGTTGTTGTCCATAAGGTGGATCCTCTTCATATTCCTAAGTTTATTCCTTAAAAGGTAGTTGAATAGGAGATTGCCTTCTAGATATGGAATGGTATAGTTGAGGAGCCGATAAAAAATAAGAAAGCTACCTTCCATGGATCCCATATCACTATTAGGAGGATGTATTAAACCATTAAAATGTAATTTATGGAATATATAAATGTGATCAGAGCATATTAATTAGCCACTCTCCTTCATAGGGATTGGGGCCCCATGGGAAAGCCTAGTAGGAGATCCACACCCTTATCCTCTCATATAAACATGAGCCATTTGATCATGATTTTTTATTTATAAATGCTAAAGATGATGAGAAGTCAAATAAAGAGTAGTGAAAATAGGCTTGAGTGAGTACCTATTAAAGGTAATACAATTTGAACCCTTTGTCACACTTAGGTAAGCGAAATTGAAGATCCCCCCACTAAGAGGATGGAGATCTTCTAGCTTCTGGAGTGATAGGACATATCAACAACCATTAGAAGAGGGATGAAATCCCCAAAGTTCATTTGTGGCTAAGGACAAACAATAGGAGCAAGAATAGTTTGTAGGTGAAGCATCACTTACTAAAGGACATGAACAGCAACAAGAGGAAGAGGAAATGTGTACCCCTATATAAGAGGAACAAAATCCTCGAGTTTGAGCATAAAATGTTGAACTAAGGAAGGTTAAGTAGGAGATAATAGAGGATCTAACTCAAGGAAAAGAAAAAATTATAGGGGAATAAATATAGATACTTTCCTTGAATTATTTTGTTGAATAGGAAATGATGGATTTAATAAACCTAATATCTGACATGACTCCCCCTCCTCTTCCCTAATAGATGATTACTCCACAAGTTGGGATAAAAAAAAGATGCTATCAAAGGAAACCAAAGTGGGATAAACATTATACCCTACCCATAAAATGACTCAATGGTGCACAAAATTCACTAAAAGATGATCCAACACAAGAGGTAGATGAGGAGGAATTATAGCAAGCCAAGGTCTTAATCTTGCAAGAACTGAAAGTAAAGGAAACTCTCACCAGTGAGCCATATGGTAAAGGTCACCTTTTCATAACCCCATCATGAATTTTTCATTTAATTTCAGTACCTATTATTTTACCATCCTTATCACAAATTTTTACATTTTTAAGATTGAGAAAGCACTTTCTATCGGTCTCATTTTCATGTACCCAAATGCAACTCTACCTATTGCCACTTCACCTTATTCAACATCCACTATTATAGATTATTTTCCTTTGGTTTTCATTCATTCAACCATATCTATTTCCAAACCAACCATTATCCAACCTATCACCCAAATTATTACTTCCTATACCTAGTTAGGTTCACCTCTACCTTTTTCAACACTAGTCTCAACCATAATAGTAGTGACAACCAAGAGGGATATAATAAAGTAACAAGTCTATGTTGTACACATAATTCCACAATTCAATAAAAAATACTGGTCTAAAATAATTTGGCCTCTAATACACAAACCTTCTTCTGAACCTGATCATAAGCCTAAAGATCATGCCCAAGCCAAAGTTCAACCATCATATCCTTTGAATCTCAATCTTCTAAACTAGGTGGAGTTAGGAGCTTCACAATATAAGAGGCCTAGTCTAAACATTATCGAGATTCTCATGGTAAGATCAATTTTTAACAAGGATACAAATCCAGTCTAGTGGGTTAGAAAGAGAAATATTAAGGATAATTTTGGCAGGGGTTTGATTTTGGAGGAAAGGGAAGAAGTTTATTCCCTTTCCAAGAGGTAGAATAGGAATAAGGTTTAGTCCCCATACATTAGATACCTCAAGGCCTATATGGATATCCACACTAAGGTAATCCTAGATATACATGAGGGAATAGAGATAGTTAAACAAGAGCTGGAAAAAGAGTTAAAAACTCTCAGAGAGTAACAATAAGTGATACAAGTCCCCCATGGTATAGAATAGGATGTATAAAATATAGATCTTAGGATGTATGATATTTTGGATTCAATTAATTCTTTTAGAGTCAATTGCATTCCACATGTAAATTCAATAACAAAATAATTCAAGCTTCTTAGAGAAGATGAGAATAAATTGAATTTCTTGGCAATGTACACCCCCAATAAGGCATTTAACCACATAAACTTGATGAACACTTCAAAGGAATATAATTATTTGAATCTAATTATAATTATAACATATGAGGCTTGGGATTGGGTATCATATTCTAAATATCTATTAAATAAGCTGGTCAAACAAGAAAATCAATCAAGGAAAATTTTGACTAAGCCTGAGTTGATAATGGTCTAGGATAATAGAGGGAAGATGGTAGCTCAAACTAATGTTGATCAAATGATTCAAAAAGTCTTAGATGGTTTCAAATGGATTTTATAAGGACTAAGCTTAGAGAACACTGAATCCAAGTTGAGCACAATAAGAAGAAATGTAACAAAGATAGAAGTCTTAGTTGGATTTTAGGCAACCAAAATAGAACATACAAGAATAATGAAAAAAAATGGTAAGGTGACTAGGCATCATCTTCTTCACATAAACTTAATTATATCATAACATGATAAGCTGTACAAATAGTAACAAGAGTTGGATTCCAATAATAAAGTAGTGTCATCCCCACCTACTAGTTTTGCTCCTCAGACCCCACCTGAAGAGCCAATAACAACACTATTGTAGCTACAAACTCTTCTATTTCAATAGTTAGAACAATTCCACCTCATAATTCAGCTCTAATTATAATTTTGGTTTAATCAATGAGTACATCACCAAGCACATTTATAGTCATCACATTCTCAAGCACAATCATAACTATGATTCCAAAAATAGTTTTGAGAAATATTAAGCAAGAGCCAATTTAACTCGAAGATAAAAAGGCTATTTTTATACAATTTTGAATGTAGTGATTATAAGAAAGTAGTTAAATCATAGTTGCATCCATATTATAATTAACTAAATCATTTTGGCCAACATGCACATGCTGCATAGTTGAAATATCTATAAGTTATGAGATGTAACTGAGACTTATGATCTAATCATTTAGGATCTAATCAAAAGTTTTGTAAACTTGGATGATAAGGTAACCCCTTCCCCAAGTTTTTTATATACATGTAGAAGCCTCTTTTCAAAGGGTCAAAGTTTTGGATGAATATATAGGAATAAATAAAGAGATTTATTGTCATGAAATGGTGTTTATTCTATATTCTTCCTTCTTTGTGTTAATGAATTTGAAGTTCATTATCTGTATTGATTCAATAACTCTGAAGTGTGCTAATGATATAAATGAATATGATTATTTTATTAATGAATATTAGTCTTAGATGTGATATAATAATTTATTATTGATATATTTCATTTATTTAAGTAGTTATCAAATTTTGAATTGATAATCCAAGGTGTGTAGAGGTATCTCTTTTGATATAGTCTTCTAGGTGTGAGCCATAACTACCCTATAATTTTTTTTGGTTTGAACTATATTTTCCTAGATAAGGGTGTGAAAAAATAGACCTAAGGAAAGAAACCTTCAATTCACATCATTAATCATATTATATTTGTTATCCTAGACTTCTAAATGTTATTTTTTAGGAGTGTGAAAATTTTGCGAATAGAAAACACTGGTCATGGAGATACTTGTCTACCAAAGAAACAACCTTATAACTTACCTTTGAAGAACACATAACCTTATTTTATGCCTTACCCTTGTTTATATTTTGAGTTTTTTTTGAAATATTATCACCATAAAATAATTCTTCATCAATCCAACTCATCTAGTGATTACCCTTTTATTAGGTTCCACACATTCATCCACAAAACTTGGTTAAAGAACCCACATGCTCAACCTGTTATTCCATCACTAGGTTTTTTTAACCACATACCTACAACTCATGCCCTAGAATGGAACCCTATTCCAAAAATCATAAAATGTTAGAGGAAACCTCATTTAAACTTTTTGAGTTGTGCATACAATCCACATCAACATAACCCTCTCATGTGGGTGGATCAAAAACTCAAGTAGGCCATGACTCCATAATTTCCCACTCATGTGAGCTAGATTCATTTATAACTAAACTGTGCCAAGTGATAAAAGTAAACTAATTAGATATAAATGTGTACATCAACTTCACATCCACTTGGGTATATTAGGTAGATTTGGGCCACTCAAAAATTCCAACCACTATAGATGGAGTAATGTACAAATATAGTGATAACCTAGAATGTGATAGAAAGTGTATAAAACATAGAGAATGACATGGACTTTGTCATTCCCTCTGATCATCTTATGCGTAGCTAAGTATATAGAAAATATGTGTCATGCACATTCCCCCAATCTAGTATTTGAGCATACTAAATCTAAACTGAGTATGAATAGTTGAATTTATGTAACTAAACTAGATGTGGAGTGATCATGACATGTATAGTAGATGATATGACACATATATACTGAGTCTAACTATTGATAGTAGGTAAAATCTAAGAAATGAATAGAAATGATCAATACCAAAATAAATTAATGCATAAATTGGAATATATAATATGTAAAGATAAAACCTAGTAGTATCAATTGTATATGAGATGCCCCCAAGTGGGTGGATGTATCAATGTATAAACCTAGGTTGGTGTAAATTCCCATAATGAGTAGATGATAGCTGGTCTAGATCAATGTAGTGCACTGAAGTCCTATTTAGAATATGCAAGCACTTGACAAGAACAAGTGAAGAATACATTTATGATAAAATTACCTATACTACGATATCTAACAATATGCAATATTTAGAAAGTAGTATAAATGTAAACATAACAATGCATAAAATCTATAATTGTATTGTGTTTTGAAATATTTGAATATTTTAGTATTTTGACATGTTATATTGTTTTCTTATTTTTTGAGTATAAGCTATGCATAAGAAAATGAAAATAAACTATGTATAAGGAGTGAGAGAGAGAAATAAGTACGTGCAATGGTAAGAAACATACTAACCAATGAGTCTCATGGGAGACTCACTATCATTATTGCCTGTGTTAAAAATATGAATGATAATCTCTTGTACAGTGTTATTTCTATGTTGTATTTGAATGTTGTTGCACCTATAATCTGAGTATTATTCATCATAAGAATCATAATAACCTAGAGAGTTATAGGGAATTGCCTCATTCTATGGAGTTGACCTTTCTTAATTTTGTTTTGGAATATTGATTGTGATCTTTCCATTTGAAATTTTGCTTATTGTAAACATATGTTTTTATGGAAGCTCTTTTTCTAAAAAGCCTTGTTTGAGAATGTTTTTTGGTTGAGCATGATTTTGACACTAAAACTTAAGATCTTGCTCTTTCTATAACATGTGTTGTGTATCTAGATGTTTTTCCATGATAAAATGTATCTATGACTAATGTGACTTAGGATATTTAATAAACCCCAAACCTTGTTGACCAATATTATCAACTTTTGAATAGGAGAACTGATGCCTTGGGAAGGTTTTCCCAAACCTTAACCAGGCTAATCATACTTTTATAGATACTTTTGACCAAACCCATACCATACTAAATGTTTATTCTACTTTTGGAGAGGTATATTTTCTTTATTTATCTATGGTTGTACTGTTTATTAAAGTTATTATGATATTGGAACCTTTTATTATTCTAATTTATGATTTGATAATCATTTTTGAACTATTTCTGAATTTGGCCCTTTTTGAATTCGTAGATGTGCTAGTGTATGTTGTTTGGATGAAGTGTCACTTTGTGAGTCATCTATCCATGATATATTGTATTTTCCTTTTCAATGCTAAACATGAATTGGTGTGGTGCCCATGCATTCTATGATATACATAAAAATATCTTAATCTCCTCATTAGGTGTAGAGAAAGTAGGTTGATCAACTTAGCTTTAATAATTTCCCTCAGTGTCTCACTTGAACTCTTATTTTAACATTGAATGCTTTTTGAATCACTATTTGTATATGTACTTTGTTGTGTTTTCATGTTCATATATGTAACATTATTTTCAATAAATGAACTAGTTAAATATGTATTAACATGATCTACACTATTATGCCCTGGAAGCCTTTGTCTTATAAATTATTTTTCCAATGTTGTAATAATTTCATGTAATAGCTGATTTTGATTTCTTAAACATGTAATTATCTTTTTCATATTAATAATTTGATCATGTAGATTCTCACAAGTGCACACCATATTTGTTTCTGATTGAACATGTAGGCATACACCCTATAGGCAAGAGGTGTGAATAGGCTATGTATGGAGAATAGTGATATTAGTATAGGCTACATCATCTTGTGGAGGAATGATATCATGTAATTGGTTATAGGGAAAGTATCTATCACCCTAATGGAGATGAGAAGGATAAGGAGATTCTTTCCTATGCATAAGATATGCCATTGAAACCTATAACATAGTTGTTAGATTATGTGCTAAATCTTCTATGTGTTATGGCTATGGTTGCTAATGGAGTTACACACAGGAAAAACATAAAAATCAATGAGATATGACATATATTTTAATTGAGATAAAAAATCATCTATTCATGTGTTTATGTATTTTATGATTTCATTCTTAATTAAAAAAATAAGTATGTAAATTAAAGTATTAAACTTTACAACAAAAAGTGATTAATTTCTTCTGTCATCATGATCATGATTATATGACACAAAAATCAAAAGATATATCAGAGAAAATATGATTTTTGGAAGTAAAATATTAGTGTTTATAGAAAAATGATAAAAACCCTAATTTTTTCTAGGGTTAGGATTTTTGAATCTAGGTTTTCTATGAAACTAATTAAATTATATTTAAATAATTTCAAACCCTAATATGAAATTAATTTAATTAACTAGGTTGTCTAAAAATATTTAAAAAATCAAAAGTATGCAACCTAAAATTATTGCACAAAAATTTGGATTAATACAAACTAGGGTTGGAGCAATATTCTAAGTGGGGTTCACCGAATGATTTAACTCTTTAGGGTTTAACTATGTAAACCTATGTTTAGATTAAAGGGATGAGATGTCTAAATCAATTAAAAAAATGTAATAATCAAGCACTAATTTGTTATGGAATTTGACTTCATTTGAATTTATAAAAATAGAAATAAATATGGACTTATCTGAAAAGTGATTGTTACATAGGATCTAGGTTTTAAAAGTTGAGTTTTGAATAGTTCTAAGTGCCATAAAAATGATTTTGGTGTCTATCTACTTAATGGATAGTGGCATATCATATGGATAGTAGTGGCATGCTTGGGTAGTGTTATCAATGTGGAACTAATGTCAAAATTTTGGGACTATTAATATTTTATAGGATCACCTGTGCCTATGTTTTTACATCTTGTTCCTGCACACATGAAACATGGAGCTCTATGTTATGCCTAAAAAACCTGATTAAGTGTACAAACCCTAATACTCCTTGTAAGTATGGTGTGATAAATAATTGTGTGTTCATTAGAAGTATAAGATAGACATATTCAACACCACACTATGAAGAGATTTTCCTACATGCCAATACTCTGAAGAGGGATTAAGCCCGATGTATTTATCCCACCTAGTGCTTAATGAAAGAGTAAGTGAATGGTAGAATGAGAGTGGAATTGGATGCCTTGAATGTTATTGAGCTTTAAAATATTTTAAAAATAGGTTTATGGATGTTTTAGATAGAATTATGTATAATTATGGTAGAATAGGGATCAAATATCTTATTTTTTCTCAACTTGTCTTTGGTTTGAATGCGATTTTACATTATTTTATATCTAATGACTAGAGGTCAATTAGACTTGTATTTATAGAGTTATGTAGATTGTGAGGATAATATCATATTCTTAGGATAAAATTAGGAGGCAAATTTTTTTAAAAACGTATATATTGGGAAGAGTTAGGGATAAAGATAGTTGCACCAAGTTAGTGACACTAGTGTCATGTGGCTGTAGTGTCCCAAATGTGGTGCTAATGTCCAGTTGGTATACTGTTAAGAAAGTTGGGTTAGGATTTGAGAAAATATTTTTTGGATTATACTTTGACTGACTTTATGTGACTATAGTCTATTTAATGACTAAGAAAGTGTGTCTAAGGATATAGAGTATGTCTAGAATTAAGATAGGAATAGGGTAACTCAAGAGACACTGTTAGCATACAATTACCACTTTTAGGTGATTAAAATTAAATATATAATACAGGGATTAAATTTTCATGCATATATATATATATATATATATATATATATATATATATATATATATATATATATATATATATCAATTAATCACATAGTAGTAACTATCCCTAAATAATACTACACAATATTAGTGCATGATATGTATCGTAGAACCACTCAATGTCAACAAGATCAACAATAAAAAAAATCATGAGTTAATGAAACACATAAATCCAAGGACCATATACAAGTAACATAAATATGTCATAAAAAAAATACCAAGGGAGACATGTAAAAGACATAAATATGCCACAAATAAGGGTCATAAAGATGTTGAATCAAATAAGGCATAGGGGACACATAATAGATAAAATAAATTAGTTTATCATGTACAAGATTAAGATCATCAAGTATAGATTATATAAAGACTAATTTACACCATTCATATGTACTAATTTCAAATCATAGTATCATAAAATATATATAACATTGTGTAAGATATCAACATGGTAGATAATTCATAGAAATATATAACCTTTAATAGTGAAACTTATAGAATTAGATGTCCCCAATATTGGTATGGAAGTTGGGTAGAGAAAAGTCTAAAATATATATGTCCATGTGTAACCTATAAGTCTTTCATCACATTCATATATCATGAAATATATGGTGTACAAAAATAAGATTTCATCTACCAAACATATAATAAATAACATATGTAAATAATGTAATCTAGCAATCATGTCATGCTTAGGTCGTGATTTTTTTAAAGATTTGATTTTTTTTTAATTATTTGATTTTGTTGTATTTTTGAAATATTAGAAAGCAATTCTCATAAATCAGTGAATAAGTCATCTTTGTCATGATTAAATTCAATATATCTTAGCTTGTCCTTTATATTATGTAATCACATTGCCTCTTCTTCCAATGTCTTTGATTGCTCATATTTTATGCATGTTGTTATCTTTGAATATTTTTATTTATGATGATTACCATTACAATTATTTTGAATATTTATTGTCTTTTATTAATGTAATAATGAGATATATCGATATATTTTATTCACTATGCATTTATTAAGTATAAAAATTTCAATCCTAACATTAGTGCCAACTAGGTGGTAGAAGGTGTGACTTATATACATGTATCAATAACCTTTAGACCACAATAAATCAACATGTAAATATGTTCAAGGAATGTACCATAATGTGGGTTGACTAAATATTTAATGTTGAGTCTCAAGTGTTGTAAAAATGTGATAGTACATACATTTGGAATTTTGTCTTCTTAAATATAAATATATTATTATAGTCATATAAAATTTCACTCGAGTGTAATGAGTGTCACTTAAGACCACCATATCTATAGATTAGCCCTAGACTTAGCTTAAGGTATCTTTTGATCCTTATCTAGATTTTGTGTGGGTCTAACCCATCCCCAGTTGTACCAAAATCAATCCCATACCATATTATAGCATCTAAGCCCCTAATTCACTAGACTCTACCACTTGGATACTAACACTACCCTTTGGACACTAGCACACTATGTTAGTGACCTAGCGACCATGCTATTATCCCTTACCTTTTTTCTCCTCTAATATCTATATTTTCATATATCAAGACATCTTAGGTTAGCCTATATATATTCCACATCCTGACAAGCACCAAATCAATATATATACAACACTTTTATTCCTTTACCCACTAGATGGAAATTAAATGCAAATACATACAAATAATATCATAAAAAAGTTGTGCAAATCAAGGTCCTTAATCCCTATTCTTCCCTACTTTTACATATATCCATCTACAATAATCCTAAGCTTAGATTACTCATATTTCCAATCTTAAGTCATACTCACATCACTCAAGATGACAATCATACTCACATTCACATTCACTTGAAATTTACCTTTAGATTGAGATAACCAAATCGGGCTTGATCCCCTATTCAGGCATTGGTATGTAGGAAAGTATCAACATAGAGGGGTATTGAGGTCATGTCCAACCTATGCATCTAACATCACACCTTTTCTACTCGTGCTCCTCAAATACCCTAAAAACATGGAGTTCAAGGGTTTCACTTCTAGACTAGTCAAAAATAGGTTATAAACATAAAATCAAGGTTCATATTTATAGGCATAAACATATCAAACTTAGATGAAGGCATATCCAAAATTTCACAGTATTTTCTAAAAGAGGAAATATCATGCCCTTGAAGACACTAATATGGTGAACTAATATTCAAAGGACCACAATTCTATCTAGGAGAGATTCTAAGTCCTAATTCCTATTGAAGACACTTTGAGAATATTCTATACCGTTTAATAGCCTTTCATTCATCTGTCTCATTAATTTTATAACTAAGTACATCTTTGTGTAATTCATTGCTATTTTTTGAATAATCAGATTCAGTCAATTATTATACAATTTAGTGGTTTTATTGATTTCATATTTATTCCCTAATTTGTTATTCCATCACTTTAAAAACCTAGGGTTTTAAAATCCATAGATCCCTTAAAATTTAAATCATTTGGTGAACCTAAATTACTTTCAATACTGCCCAAACCCTAACCCTAGATGATAGTAGGGTTTTTATCCTTATTTTCTCTATTTTCATTACCTATGTTAGGATTTTTAGAATTTATATATTATGTTTTAGAAAAAATATTTCATTTTATTTTCTATATTTCATCTAAAAAAGTTATATCTATTTCTTTAATGAGAAGTGCTAGGCTTAGTGGCAATCCTATTGATCATACTCAAATTCCTTCCCTTTGATCTTATACTATGGACAAAAGACTAGTTTAAACCTCTCTAATGGATCCTTTAAACCCTAGTTATGTGTAATTTAATGATAATACATCTGAACATGAGAAATAAAATTAAGATCATAATGATACACAAGATGTGACTCGATATACACTCCTCCCACTTGATGATGATCATATTATATAAAATAAGGATGAAATATTACAAAGTTTCAAAGATAGACTTTGGGAACATCCCCATAATCATGCACAAATTTTTAAAGCTATATTAGAAGTCAAGAACATATCACTTGATCAATATTACAACCCCACATATGATAATATTGTTACACCTACTATGGCGGAAACTTATATTCTATAACAACTAGTTATAACCTAGAAACCTTCACATGTGGTAACACCTCCTATGGCTATGACACATTCCTCCTCTATAAATTTAAAGTCCCTTATACACAAGATTAATTATCTTAGGCCAAGGTGTTACATCTTGATCAAGGTGCGATTAGGTCATCTCATGCCATGGATTATCATGTTTTTCTACATACACCTTTAGCACAACATATAATGACAAGTGCTTTGCTATCCAGATTTGTGGCACCCAAAATTACTTTTTATGATGGTAAGGGTGACCTATAGCATCATCTATGTGATTTTAATATAGCATTTTTAGATTACATGTTCAATGATTGGCTCCTCACTAAGTTTTTCTCTTACAATTGAAAACACTATGCATTACATTGGTTTTATGATCTTCCTAATCAATCCATCACAACATTAAATCCACTAGCATATATGTTTTTGGCACACTTTAAGATCAAAATCAATGATAAGGTTTCCTAAGCTCAATTTTAACATCTCAAATGAAAATCTAATGAGCCAATATTTGAATATGTCTTGTGATATAAAACTATATTAGTAAAGATGACTAGTCCCATGATAGATAGAGAAATTGAGGACATATTCAAGTAAAGTTTATTATCAACATTACTGTTAACCAAATTTGACCTTATAGGTCAAATTAGGACCCCTATAGGTAAAAAAATAATTTTTAGATGTTTTATGGTTCTATTATTATTTCATAGGGTGTATTATAGGTCTTTTGATATCATTTAATGTTATATTATTCTTGATCATGGTCTAATTAATCTATATGTCACTTTAAATCATTTAGAATGATTTTAGGGGTCATAAATGCAAGTGACATGGTTTTAATGGTGCAAAAGTGTCCTTATTTTCTTTAAAAAATCTAATAAGTCATAATACATATCAATAATGTTAGTCTCATTTGAAACTTATAGGCTATCTAACTGAAGATCAAGTAATCAACTAAAAAAGGGGATTTGGCACTTGTACAACCCATGAGGGAAGGTGACACAAGGGAGAATGACATATAATGTCTCTTAATCTTCCTAAAGTTCATTTACATTCTTTAAATTATTTTTAAGTACTATTTTTTAGCTAAAATCATTATGCTCCTTCTTCACCCTTTTAGACACACAATAGTGATCAATAGGATTGTGCTTAGTATGGCTAGTTGGAGAGGTTCCAAGTCAAATGAATTTGGGAGGTGGTATTAAAATTAGAGAGATTAATTTACATAATAATATTTAAAGGTTTGTTCAACCATTATTTATGAACCATCTCTAATAAATTGACCATGTTTTTTTCCTCACTATTTCGTATACCCTATACGTTTTGCTCCAATTTGGACAAGTCCATACAATCCAATTGGTTATGATGAATATAGAGGATGTTTTATATCTTATAAAATTATAATTATTATTTTTTCATGAAACATGGTTTTTTGATGGGCAAGTTTTCTCATGTTATAGGAAGGTATCACCATTGTGAAGATTTAGTCAAGTTCTTCCTTGTTACACAATGTTGGTATTCTACAAAGGTCTCATGTGAATAGAATATGGTTTCACATAGGTGTAAATTCAATATTATCACCTCTTTCCATGATTTTTTTCATCACATCATTCTTTGAGAAACTTTTAGTCTTACCATTCTTTATAGTCAACTCTCCACTCACTCTCACTTGTAGTCACATGTATAAGACTTGCCTAACTTGTTCATGGAATGGTAATAAGAGTGTATTAGTGTGTTAAATTAATTATGAGATGGAGAGAGTTAATTTATATTTTTAAAAATATTTAAGGTTGGTTGAAATCTCATGCATCATATAAACCAGCCATTAGATACCCTTACCTACTCTATTCCAAATGTTTACAAGAGGTTTTCACATTGGAATAGATGTTTTGGTGATTTTAGTAATATATCATTAATTAAAATCATGAATTTGAGGAATTTAAAATTATTTTCATTTTTTTATGAGGCCATCCATCCACATATATTGCTCCATTCCATATTCACTACTTGCATATAAGTCATATACACCTACATGAACATCCTTGATGATGTCAAGCTGGGAGAAAAAGTTTGATATGCATTTCAATATCTTAAAAATTATAAGAGTCAATTTTAAAACTTATTTAAACCATATAAATAATTATAAACATATTTAAATTGTATAATACCCAAGATTACCCACTTCTTGTATATGTAAATACCCACCAATAGGTGGTACCACAGAGCTTTGAAGGTCCTTGGACATGGATTTAGAGACATGGTAAAAATATCTTTTGGTTTATATCATGTGATTTGAACATTAAATACCTATATGAGGTGTCTAATGTACAAATGGAAATATAAACCATCTTGGAAGAAGCAAGGACTGAGTTCAGGGAGATTTTCCCAAAAAAGTGAAAATAGAGGTCTAGGGCATTTTGTGAATATCTTATAGTAAGGATATCAAGATATTTGAAGCAGTTAGATAAGTAAACCTTGTATCCTCTAGTATGGAGAAGAGCTATGCCAAATATGAAGCTAATAATATTTATAGAGCTTGATTGTTTGGGGCCTCAAATATGCCTTTTAAAGCACTAAAACTATACACAAACATCTACAAGATTTGAGTTTTGAGTGACTTTTGACATCCTAAATAGAAAATAAAACATACTCTCATGGTTTTAATGGCCCTATATTTTAATGGTATACCAATATATGTTTAAATAATTAATATGATGTTAATATTTAGTGTTTCAATCCTTAGGAGCACCTATAGATGTCCCTTCATAGGAAAATTTTCACCTACAACTGAGTAGGTAGATAGTGATCTAAGCATGGTGTATTGATGATGTTTTAGCCCATACAAGGTGAATATAGGTATAAATATATGATATGTAACCTCGAGGCTTCAAATATGGACTTTATACATCATGACCTTACTCCAATTAGGTAAATATGCACCTATAGGAATCCAAGAGGCAAGGTATCATAGTCAAGAAAGAGAACTCAATTTTGTGAGATTAAGGTGCATGTAAAGGTTATATTGATAGTTTTAATGATGAAATAAGCCCATTAACACCTTTATCAAGACCATGATGACCTCCATAATCTTTTGACTATGTAAAACAAGCTTACATAGACTCATATTTTATTATTTTTGGGAAACTAGTGTTTAGTTCCTAAAAATTTGAGGGCCTAAAGTAAGGGGAAAAATCCAATAAAATATTTTAAAATACATATTTATATCAGAATTAGTTATATCAATTGCATAGGGAGAGAAGTAAACTTATCTAAAAAATAGGCTATAATGAATGATTTAGGAGCTAGAAACTATGGTGTAAGACTGGGAAGATGTTAAGAATCTAGATCTATATTTCATTTTATGAAAGGATACAAGCATCAAAATAGGACACCTTGGGGTCATTAACTATAGTCTTTTTTTTTCCATTGTTGTCCTAGAGAACTTTTTTTTATGGGTTTTGTTCACTGTATCTATGTGAGACTATGTATGAAATTTTAGAGGTTAAATGTTGATAAAGCTCACTATAGGTCCATTTAAAAATATAGACCTTGGGTTTTTCTACACACATGAAGCAAAAAATACATCAAAATAAAAATGAGAGAAAATAGGTTAGGGTAAAAATGATCACATGATCTAGAACCCCTACTATCCTAATCAATACCTATATTAACCCTCAAGCTAGGGTCTTAGATATGATGTAGTTATCCCTTAGGGAACATGCATATCAATGTGAAAAGTAAATTCAAGAATGAAATTTCTTCTAGGCCCTTCCTTGATCAAGCGCATAAGTCTATGTGTGATGTAACATATTGAGATATACTATTGATTGATTTTTATTATATAAAGTGTCAAAGTAGTAAGTTCTAGATATAAAATGCCTTATGAAGTCCTTTATATAGGAGACTCTTTGTTTTGAATTTGGGAACTTTATTCGCATTTGGCCAACATTGAAAAAATTAAGGATGAAGCTAAGAAAGGGGATAGGACTCATTAAGAGAGGGAAACTAATCATTGGAGATCAAATGACACTTGATAGGAGCATTGAAAATGGACACCCTAGGGTCTAACACTATAGTTTAATCCCAGTGCTCCTATCCTATAGGCTCAAGACTTGGGGGGATGGAATGAGCATGAAAATTCTAACTTAGCTAATGTAGATTGAGGTTTCAGAAGTCTATGGATTATTGGTAATAAGTAAAAAGGTGACTCAATCATGAAACAAGACCTATATGAATAAAAATAAAGACATGGGTAAATGTGAACAAAGCTCATATTATCCAGTCAGAGTTTCTAATGAAAGGAGTATGAAAAGAGATGATATGTGTGTTTTCTTGACTAATTTGGGGTGTATACATTTGACCCCTTTTAATCTAGTGATGTAATGAAATGAAGTACTATATTAAAATAAATAAAAGAGAATGCATCCATAAACCTACCTACGTGGAGATGAAAGTAATGCAAAAGGGTCTAACTCACTTCCTTACCAAGGAAGTTGATGGAGAGATAAATAATACTTGGAGAAAGGAAAAATCCCTAAAACGGATGCCCCATATACTGAATCTAAAAGTGAAATCCATGTAACATAGAGAAGCAGGGCAATGTTTGCCCCCTATGCTAAATCTAGTTGAAAATGAGGAATGCTCAAAGGCCCAAAACCAATGTCTATCCTCTATCCCACATAAAATCATGTAATCTAGAATGTGTGTATAGAATATATATGTTTTAAAGAGTAAAATATATCATTCCCCCACTTTGATTATCCAAACTAAAACTAAGAAATGTTTAGAGGCCCAAAACCAATGTCTATCCTCTATCTCACATAAAATTATGTCGTTTGGGTCTAGGTAATTCTATGGACCAACCATTATAGATGATTAGATGATTCAACCTAGTGACAAATTGGATATATCTAGGTGTAATATAAAAATATAGTCAATGTATGGGAAGGGAATGAAATGTCTTACCATTATATCTATATAATCCTAGATGATGAAGAACATGAACATTTGTGCCATGCCCTTGAATTTGGTATGTGAGTGATGCATATGTATAATATGGTAATCTATATAACCACATGTGATATAACCTATCGTGCCATGCCCCATGTGCAAAACTAGAGATCAAAACACTATGCTTTGCACTATACATTTAATCTACTATCTAGTCTTGTAACTGTGTCATGTTGTATGAAGTTTTATGTGTGAGACATGTAGTAATGTACATGACCCCAAATCTGGTATTTAAGTCTGAATATATATCAAAGCCATTATGAATCCATATAATGTAAACCATTATATCTAAATAGCCTATGTATTTGTAAACTAAAATCACTATGGATCCATATGATCTTGACCACTATATCTAAATAGTCTATGTATTTGTAAACTAAAGGTGTATCCCTTAAAATGTCCTATGTAATGCTGAGTGACCCATGTAATCTGAATCACTATATGTTTTGATTGATTTGAGATGAATTTGATAATCTGACTACTAGAGGTGTAAGAATCATGGTGTATCTACTTATGAGAGTAGATGGGTATGTTGGGTAAGTGTAGGGATAAGAATAGTAGGAATGATGCCCCATTTTGGGGATAGGGATGAGATCTTGTGATGGAGGAGTTTGAGTTGAAAGTGATGACTAGTGGCATAATGATATAAATAAGGTTAGTATAGTTTGAATTGATTGAGTAGTTATTTGATTTATTAGACTGAGTTATTAGAATTAGAACAAGTTTTTGATTGGTGATGATCAAGGTGTATATTTGGGTGTAAGGGAAATGTATAGATGTGAATACTATAGTAGGCAAATGATGTAGTAAGAGAGCAAAGCTTATGTGATGTTGAAGGTATAATTGTCATGATTCTATGGAATAAAATGGTTTTTAAGATGGAGTTATAGGGTTCTAGTTATGGGAAAAATGGTATTTTACTTTGGATGAAAAAGTTGTTTGATATAAGAAAATTGGATTGGTTCTTGATTCATTTTTGCATTGACTAGTTTGAGATTTGGAGCTCTGGAGTGAGACATATGCTGAGGAGATAAGCACCCACCATGACCTAGTTTGAGTAGTTGGTAGGCTAGATTGAGTTTGATCATGATGTTATCCTGGTAAGTAACTAAAATTCATGATTTTTATATATTTAAAACATAATTTTGACATTTTTGAGTTGTTTAAAGTAGGCTAGGAATTGTTTTACTAGTTTTAGTGCTCCTATATAGGATTCAACACTCTTATCTAGGGTTTAACACTATTATCTAAGTTTTAGCACTCTTATCCAACAATGGTGTCCTTTTTATAGTGTTATTATCTACTGGACTTGAGTTATTGAGATTGTGATTTGTTCCCTATTATTTTATAGCTTAGCTTTTTTACTTGGCATGGTTGACTGATATATATGCAATTTTTTGGTGCTTTATAGGGTGAGGTATGGATGGGAGAGTTTTTTAGAGGTCAAATGATGGAGACATTGTGGATGTAACCATTATCTACTAATAAGAGAGCTATCATGGATAGGGTAGGGCTGGGTCATGTGTGTGATCTAGGCACATTGTAGTGGGATATGTATCTAATTATCACCTTATGTGAGAGGTGGAATGTAGACACATGTACTTTCTAGCTTCCTATAGGGGAGATTATTATGAATCTAAAGGATGTGTATCACATTTTACATTTACTGATTAGTGGATGGTAGTTGATATTATAGGATGACATTGGTGTTGATGCTATTGACCATACACCCTTGTACATTTCTAGTGTGCCCTTAAACATACATTAAAGAGGTAGTGATAATGATGTGCTACTATCATTATAACATAGTCTAGTGTTCCACATCTATATAAGTGGTTGGCCATGTTGTTAGCTTAATTTGTTTATGTGGATGGTAGTAGGGGGTTGATTACATATAGGATGTATGGGACCATTCATAGTGTGGAGGTGTATGGCACTATGTTCTCATGGGGTAGGTCTATGCTCACCCACCTATACATGGATCTTTACAAGTTTACACAGGAGGCATTCACTAGTGGTATGAGTGTAGCTACCTTATTGCATTATTAGGATTATGAGAACATTACATTTGTGCATCTGATTGGGTTACCTAGAATAGAATGGTCACATTTTTAGTCATTTTAGGAGTGGTGGATGAGTACATTATCTATTTGGTCTCCTGGGAAAGATCACTATAGATGAGTTTTAGATAGATTGATGGATCATGATATCATATGGAGGCCTTATAAAGGATTTCTTAAGTGGGTTGAGGATGGAATGTAGTTGTGGTATATGAGGGTTAGTTATTGGTTACATGATTTTTTGGTGGGAGTGTATGATCACTTTTAGTATGAACACGTGATTAGACATTTTGGAGTACTATAGGATGTGCCCCCTACAACATGGGTGTCAATGGGGAGTGCATGAGCACCAGTGAGGGTAGGAGGTCATGTAAGGCCTAATGAGTTTGAGTTAGCACCACTACCTTTGGATGCCTGAGATGTGGCTATAGATATTATTGATATAGATGATGTTGGATGCATAAAGGCATATACTACATGGTGGGATAGGCATTGGGATCTATTGTATCTTTTTGATGGAGGGGATACTCTCAAGTATGAGGATCTTGTGTTGACATAGGTGATGGGATATAAGTAATAATTTTATTTGAATTATGTTTACGTTTGTGCTTATTTAGTTTGATTTGAAAGTATATATCTAATGTAGTGTTGTCCTTTATGTGTAGGTAGAGTGGGAGGTGTGCAATATGAAGCACAAGATGGGGTAGGAAGTGGAGATGATGGGTTCTAGGAGACCATCATTGAGTTGAAAATCTAAGAGATCACATGGTATGTTCTTGATGATGTGGTAGAGGAGGGTTTGATAGAGTGATAAATAGTGATAGTCAATGTTTATGCTCATTTGTTTGATAGAGTTGATATAGTGATAACTACATATGTTAGATTAGTGGAAGAAAAAGATGAGTTAAGGGTTAATATAGATAGGCATAAGATACCTCTACTTGATTATGGATTGGTGAGTTCAAGGATTATAGATGGGTACATAGAGATTCAGAGGTGGTATGTGGAATTTAATGAGGAGAATGGTTAGCAAATGGAGTGAGAGAGTCATCATAATAGGCATTTGGGAGATTGATAAGGTGTGGGGCCATCGAGTGGTAGAATAGATTATGGGACTAATACTAGTGGAGAGAGTGAGACTGAGAGTGAGGGCATGACACCCATTCATGATTGATTGTATCTTGATATGATATATATGTTTTGAAAACATTGTAATATATATATATATATATATATATATATATATATATATATATACTAATTTTTGATTTTGACTCATGTGTATTGTATTATGGGATTTAAAATATATTGTTATATTTGTTGCAAATGGTTTTTTTATAATTAGTTGATTTGGTATTGATTTTGAGGTTACGTATGTTTTGGAAAAATGTTGTTTGTGATGTGATTTATATGATTTATGATATGTTGATATGTTTGATTTGTAATCATATGTGAGAAATTTTTTTGTTGGTTTTGTAATTAGGAAATTAATTTGATAAAGTGAACTAGTTTAAGCTTGGTAAAATGGGATATTGGTAAGGTCTAGATTTGGATAGTTTCATTTTTTTGTGGAAGGTTATTTGGAACTAGGAATTTTAGTTTTTAGTAAAAAGGGATGAAAGAGAGCATTCTATGCTCAATTCCCTAAGAGTGGATCAAAAATACAAAGGCTATCCCTATGGCTCCATCATTTCCCATTAATTGAAGCTATGCAATCATGCATGTGATAATCAATGTTTAGACTATGTGTCCAATCCCTCTGAGTAGGTAGCTAAAGAATACAAAGGTTAGCTTGTCCTTTGGCTCCATAATTGCCCTGATAAGTGAAGCTATGAACTAATACCAGAAAGAATGTGTGTCAAATCACTATTTGAACCCTGATGGCCAACTAAACAAGTTCCCATATTACTCATGTTGTGTAGAAATATGTTCTATATCTGATATTATCAATAATGCACTAACTATAGCTATACATGGAGACTATAAAATATAAATTCACTATATGTATAACTAGAACTATGTGTTGTGGATAAGGCTCATCTATTCATAATCATATTGGATTACTACATGAAATAACACCCTATGGCCTCTACTATGATGAATATGACTAAGCAATAGGTTGAGATGGAGCTAAAACCTATGATGAGGGCTCATCTAATCTCAATCATAGTGAGTTTATACATGAAATAGGTCCCTAAAAAATTTTCCATAATGAATATCTATCTAGAGAAATACTCTATAATGTGGGTTCATTTAATCTTAACCATAATGGGTTGTTATGTGAGATAGGACCATGACAATACAACTATAATGAATATCTCTCTAGAGCGGTACTCTATTGTGGTGCCTATGACTATGCTAGATATGTATATGGAACTACACTATGTACTCCTCAGACTACACTACTATATGTAGGCTACTCTCACTTTATTGGTTTCCAAACCTTTTGAGTAAGTGGAATAGGATATCTCTTATGAGGCTCTGTCTTAGAACTAAATTACTCTCACGATGAGTAACTAATGATTCTTGTAAAGGAATGTCTTGGGATGACTCAATCATAAAGGAATGAGGTCCAAGGTTCCATGATGGAGGGGATCTTGGTGCACCCTATGTAAATGTTATAATGCCATTATCAACACATCTATTAATGCAATCTTTGATTTCATAACAATAATTATCTCTATGTCCATGTATATGATAATAGTTACAAAAGGCCTGATGTGGTTGTTTCTTTAAGAGATGTGGATCTCATCAATGAGTAGAAGGAAATGTGATTAACCTCCTATCTAGTAGTTATGATAATATGACACATGGGCTATCCCACTCTGAATCAAATTGTAGTGGTGCCTTGTTGCTATTATCTATAATGCATGTTGTAGGTTGTGCTCTAGAGATTGGCTCTCTTTTCTTAACTGGTTGCTTTTCTAGTTGTGGTCTCCTATCTTGTTTAGGACATGGTGGATGTTGTGTGCTAGTATCTATGGATGTAGGTACTATTGTGAAATTTAGAGTAATTTGATCAACTAAATATACCTCAATCAATCTCAATTTATTTTGCAAGGATATAACTATATAGCATAAGTTCCTGAAAGAGGACTCTATCTAATATAATAGATGCTTGAGGAGAGGTTGTTGAAGCTCCTTAATAAATATATTTTGAATCTCTAAATATCCTAGTTTATAGATCAATCTTAACATGTGCATCTTGAATCATAATATATAATCACTAATTGGATTTGAAGTATTCTGATGAAATGTGACAAGTTTCTCTTATGTAACATGAAGGCCCATGTTTGCTATGTAATGTTTGAGAAATTCCTCCTCTAAGTCATCATATGTGTGCAAGGAAGCAATAGGGAGTAGATGAAAGAACCAATTTTATGCCTCCCCCTCTAATGTCTACTAAATGTTTTTGAGTAGAATCAAAGGACATGCATGACATGGAAAATACTTCTAAAAGGCTTGAAGGTGTATGAATGAATCTCTAGTTCCATCAAAGTGAGGCAATGATGATATCTAGAAATGCTTAAACAATGAAGCTTTTATGAATGTCTTTGAAAGACGGTTACCATGTAAATCACTAGCATCCATCCAATACATATAAGACTTATTTTCCAAGGTAAGGAGATGTACTTGGTGTTGTAATTCACCAACTACATGCATCAAGTAAATAATCTCCTGGGATGGTATATTATCATCTTAAAGTGGTTCACTTAATCATTAAATTTGATCATTGATTTTATTCATGGGAATGCTACATTTGAAAATTGGATAATAGAGAGGGGGTGTGCTCACTTGAACCTTGGGAGTAATGGTAACTTGGAACTTACCAGATGGATGTGGGATACGATTCTCTATAGGTGAAGACTAAAAATTGGGTTCTACTGTAGTGAGGGGTGTCTTGGGAGATTCATTGGTATCTTTATGTTTTAGTGAATCACATTATAATTGAGTATAATATTTGATTTTATCATTAATATGTGAATTATTAGAAATAGAATCATGCGTAGAGGTAGAAACAACATTTGGTATTGCATTATGTTTGAGAGGAGTGAGAGGAGAGTTATAAACATGAGATGCATTTTATTATTCACTATGTGCATATTAATAATCATTATTCCATGAATTATCATATTTTAAATATTTCTCATAATCACTCTAATTTTCATGTTCACTATCATATTCATTATCACTTCCATTATCACTAGGGGGACGTATAAAAAAAGAATTTAATTATTTTCTAATATGCAATAAATTATCATGTGGATTTGGAATATTATGTGCATCTAAGTTATCTATGGATGGAATGCATGAATTACCATCATTTTCACTATGAGAAGAGCAAGAGAGTTATCATTTAGACATTCTTTTGATAAAGTAGAGTTGAGAGCATGAGATGCACCATTTAAACTATGTATTGGTAATTTGATTTTATTGCATTTATATTTTTGTATTTTGAACATAGAAGTAGCAAAAGAGAGAGAAATATTAGGTTCACATGGAAGAAAATTATCACCAATAATAGGTTCACTTGGAAGTGCATGACTAATTTGTTCATTTGGTGCATTACGCATAGGAGAATGAGGTGAAAAGTATCTTTCTCATTTATCAAAATTATTTTCTTTAAAAGAATGAATAAAAAAGATAGGTTTAAGAGAAGAAGATGCATCTACTTTTTCCTCACTATCACTTTCACATGTATCATCATATTCCTCATTACAACAGTATTAATTATCTTCATTGTAAATAAAATCATTTTCCACATTTTTAGCTAATGTACCATTTTGCAAATTTGTCCATTCATTGTCATGATTATGAGAAAAATATAGAAATCGATCTATGGGATGAGAGGGAAGAAGTTCCTTAGTGAACATTTTATTTTTTTCACCAAAGAGAATATGTAAAAGTACTATTAATAAAATAAATGCAAAAATAACAACTAACATAGATATTTTGAAAATAGTTTTGACAATATAAACAATTTGTAAAAAATTCAAAATATTTTTCTAGAAATTGCAAGGAAGAAAGGCTTGGGGTTTGAGGATCTAGTTTATAAATATAGGGTTTTGTGCTAAGTATTTAGAATTTTTTAAAATTATGTAGATAATTTAAATTCTAAAAATAATTTTGAATAGAATTAGTGCAAAAAAATTATACAAAAATCATAAATTTGAAATTTAATTTTTACACAAAATAAATAGTAATATTGAGATTTTAAAAATATTTTTGACACTCCAAAAAAATTTCTAAAATTCCAAAATATTTTTCTAAAAATTGTAAAGAAGGAAGGCTTGGGGTTTGAGGATCTAATTTGAAAATCTACGGTTTTAGAAATTTTGAAAATTATGAAATAATTTAAATTATAAATATGATGAATGTACAAAAAATTATTAAAAAAACAAAAATTTTAAATTAAATGTGCACAAAATTTGAAGAAAAAACCCTAAGTGTACTTAGGGTTTAAGATTTGTTTAAAGTAAGTTAGGTTCATCAAATGTTTTATTATTTTTTGAAAACTAGTGTTTAGTTCCTAGATAATAAAGGATCTGAAGGAAGGGGAAAAATACAATAAAATATAGTAAAATATATATTTTGATCAAAATTAATTATATTAATTACATAGGGAGAGAAGTAGACTTCTCTATAAAAGTAGGCTGTAACAAATGATTCAAGAGCTAAAAACAATGGTGCAGGACTAGGAAGATGTCAATAATCTAGATCTATATTTCATTTTATGAAAGGATATGAGTGTCAAAAAAGGACACCCTAGGGTTCGATTCTATATTCCTTTTCTTCCGTTGTTGTCCCAAAGACCTAATTTTTTTGGGTTTTGTCTGTTGTCTTTGTGTGAGCCTGTGCATGAAATTTTGAAGGCTGAATGTCAACATAGATCACTATAATTCCATTTAAATATAAAAAATCTAGGTATATCTATACACATGAATCAATAAATACATCAAAATCAAAAGGGGCAAAACTAGGTTAGAATAAGAATGATCACACAATCTAGAAACCCTACTATCGTGATCGCTGCCTACATTAACCCTCAAGCTAGGGCCTCAGATCTAATGTAGTTATCCCTTAGGATGAACACATAATTAACATGCATGGTAGATTTAAGAATTAATTTTATCATAGGACCTTCTTTTATCAATCATGTAAGTCTATGTATGATGCATAATACTGAGCTATACTATTGATTGCTTTTTATTATTTAATGTGCTAAAGTAGTAAGTGTTAGATATAAATTTCCTTATGAAGTATTTTATATAGGAGACTATTCATTTTGAATTTTGGAAATTTATTCACATTTTTAAAAAATTGTAAAACTTAAGGACAAAGCTAAGAAAGGGTCTAGGACTCATCAAGTGAGGTAAATTGACCATTGGAGCTCAAAATGATATTGGATAGGAGGGCTGAAAATGGACAACCTAGGGTCTAATGCTGTAGTCTAATTATATTAATACTATCATATAGGATATAGGACCTATGGGGATGTAATTATCATGGTAAATATGACTTTTCTAAGATTTAATGAGGTTTTGAAAGTCTATAGATGACTGGTAATAAGCAAAAAGGTGACTCAAGCATGAAAGAAGACCCAGATGAGTAAAAAGAAAGACATGTCTAAATGTGAAAAATCATCATATTATATAGTTGGAGTATCCTATGAAATTAATATGAAAAAACATTATATTTATGGTTTCTTAACCAATTTATGGTGTATACAACTCCTTAAGGTCTTGTATGTACCTACAATTGAGTACCTAGTATTAAAGAAGGTAAGGAGATGAGTATGCTAAGGAAGAGAAAGAAGGTCTAAAAACATATTGAAAATGATTAATGATAGGTAAATAATAAATTTACACATACTCCAAGTCTCCTTTTAAGTTTATCATCGAGTGTTCATACTAGCCCAAGGATGACAATCCATACAGTTACACTAAGAGACTCATGTTGCTCAATGGGTAAGGATGAAGAATCTAAAAGATAAGAGTGTTTTTTGGTGAATTTAAAGATTATTTATTATTAATTTAAGGTTAATAACAAGTTTAATAAACCTAATAACATTGGATTTATCCTAGAATAGTCATTCTTAGGTAGAAGTGAAAAAATGCAAAAAACATTCCCTTTTGGAGGCCTTTTTTGGACAAATTGAGTTGGTTAGGTGCATAAATGGGTGATTCTAACTTATCCCTTTGGTAAAAATAATAATTATTACCTAATAAAAATTATAAAATCTTCACTTTACCTTGAATAGGATGGATATATCTCACTATTTTATCTCAAAGGTTAGTTAGTCATGAAAATCAAGGTTTTGACAAGACAAGCAAATGAAGCCAAAATGGGTAAGAAACTTTATACAAATATTTGGGAACATAAATTAACATATTTTTAGGTGTATGGAAGGTTAATGGATGATAAGAAACACTAAATAAAACTTATAACTCTCTAAATGGTTAATACACTCTTTCATAATAACTCAACCAAGCAAACTACAATTAGGCCTAATTTGGTGAATGACAAGAAAGAATGAGGAGTGATTGGGAAGTTGTGTGATAAATTTGTGAGATTTTATGAGGCATGGAAAATCATGAGACACTAGTCCAACCATGAAAGATTATTATAAATAGCCAAAACTAATAGGGTGCATGCTAAGCCTATTAGGCCTTGAAGTGACCTAGAGCCAATTGGGGGTCCAACTTCACTTCTAGATCTTGGTGAGTTTTATATCTTATTTTAAAAATTTCATGGGATTAATTTATACATGTATGATCTATTGAGATGTAGGGAAGCCGTGGAAAAGTCAAATTTAGACTTTAAGACGCATTAGGCCTATGCAAATGAAGAATCAAGATCGATAAACCATTTATAAGTGATCATATCTTCCTTATAAATTTTAATGGGGATAAAAGGAGTTTATAAAGGTTAGAATTTGTCTTTAACATAATGTTTTTTGATTTTTTTGGCAATTCCAATGTCAGGGCTTTATAAACAAAGCTTAAAGACAAAATGGACCTAAAACCCTACCAAACCCTTAGAAGTGACTCAATGAAGGAAATGAAGTTGGAAAGTTTATAAAATTTCATATTTTGACCAAAATTATGATTTAAGGATGTATAATACTCATTCAAGCTCCCTACCATCAGGATGAATTATATGGAATCTATACGGATAGGGTATACAATTGTTTTTCTTAACTATTTTGTGCATTATTTAGGTTATAAGAGGTTTAAAGAGATGAAATAAACTTTGGGAGGAATATAAAAAATTAAAATAAATAAAAAAATCCATTTCATACTTCATAAAAACTCTTAAGTGTTCCTACTAGAGCTCTCATCTCAACCAATCAAAACTAGCATAGTGAACATGATAATGAGAAGGGTGAAAACTTCAAGTGGAAGTATTTTTAAGGTTTTTTCAATGCCTATAATGACATGGAGATTATTTAAAAGTTTAATCCAATAATTTTTATGAATTTTCATGGAAAATTTATTCCTTTTTGGAATCCAAATGTACAAGGTGTGTGGAAGAGGAGTTTTCTTAGAATACAGATGTGAATGGCTCATTTCCAAATGTTTATAAATGACTAAGAATGTAACCAATTCATGTGAAATGATTTATGTAACCATTTAATCTTATTCAAAACATTTTATATTCTCCTAGTTAGTTTTGGGATGTTCAAATAGGTGTGAATGATGAAGATAGTTTTTTAAGACAACACAAGGAATTTCATGTCATTTTCCAAGAGTTTCATGCCTTGTATGGACACTTTTACTTCCTAATATTTCATGGTCCATTTAAAATATTATTCTAATTCATATTTAAACTCCTTTATCAACTTAAAAAGTGTCCAAGTGACCTTTGAACTTCCCTTGTCTTTCCTCTCTCCTAAATGCTATAAGTAGTGACTTTTTGGGCTCTTTCGAGCAGCCTCCATTGGTTAATGGTGAAACCCTAGCTAATTTAGTGTTTTAATATATATTTAATAAATAAAAAAATGATTTTACATACTTAAATTCTACATAATTGAGTTTGGTTCTAAATCTTGTTGATCTTGTCTTGTAAAAGATGGTCTTTTTTAACATGTTGTCTTTGATTGTCCACCAAGTATGCAAAAGAGTAGTTATTTTAGGTCCTTGTTAGTGTTATTTATTAGTTTATGAGAGTTTTAGAAGTGGTTTATGATTTTAATCTCCAAAATAACATTCATTATCTCTCTTAAACATCTATATACCTCTTAAACCTAGCATATGAAACATTGATGTAACGATCTATCTTGAGTTATGAGTTATGTGTGAAAAAAGATTTGATTTTATATAAGTACTATAAATTAAATAAATAATAAGAAATTAAATATTGGTGCATCAAATTTTAGATTTATAATTTTTTCTTCTTAACCCTTTTCATGAAACATTGATAAGTGAGAGAGTGCTTCAAAGAGTGTATCAAGGGAACTAACCCTTATAGAGATTCATCTCACCAACTGATTACCCATAGAAAATGATATGTTTTCATTTTGAAACTTTGATGAGGAGAGATGATACATCTCCTCGAGGGGTGGAAATATTATTGAAAACAATTACATGAAGCTATCTTATTCAAGAAGTTTCCATCATTCATAGATTTATGACATACAATGAAAGAGATATAAGTCAAGATTCACTATATGGTTAAGTTAAAGAAAAAAATGGATTAAATTAAATTAATAAGAGTTCCAATAATCCCCAATATAATGTGAGTCCAAATAAAAACAATAATTATAAAAAGGAAATAGTTTATGTAGCCTTTAAGCCATCTTCATGCATGGTTTTATCAGCTCCTCTGAGGAGACCTTTTATGAATATTCTAAAATCATTAGTATGTGTTATCCAAGAACTCTTGGAATGAAACATAATATCTCTCCCTCTAATTATATAGGTTGATAAAAACATTCCTCTTCTAAATAAGTATGATTATAATGTATTTTGTGACTATCATAAGGCCCTATGCCATACTATAAATAGATACATCATCTTATGACATAAGATTCATGATTTTGTAGATGCTAATATCATTGATGTAAGCATACCTATAGATAAAACCAAAGTAAAATAAATAGAATTAAAATAATTGGAAATATTTTTAGATCCATTTCCAAAACATACAATTAATGAGACAACAAGCACTTTAAGTGTTAATTATACATATAAAAAACATCCACCACTAACATCTTATCATACTCATACATAGGACACGCACCCTCTACATATTATCACTAGTGTGTATCATACTAAAGTGACAAATATACCTTTCACCACTTTCTCATAGTAGGAGATAGTTGATAATGATATAGATCTATATGCACTCTTTTTATGATCTTACATTAATCATCATCATATTCAGAGTGTCATGGTTGACAATAGGTCAAACATCAATATGTGTAATATCAAAATTATACATCACTTTGGAAATTAAAATTAGGATATTTCTCTGATAGATACACTTATTCATGGATTTAGTCTCCATTTCCAAAACTCTATTAGGGATATTGTACTTCTATTACAAGTTAGGCCCATATATGTGGCCATAAGATTCATACTCATACCTAATGTCAACACATTTGATATATTATTAGGTAAGCCTTGGATATAATAGATTCAGACCATTCCATCCACCATACAAAGATGTCTCAAATATACACATGCTAATAAAGTGGTTATAATTGAGTGACTTTCATATGAGTATCCTTTACCTCTTCCCACAACTAGTTATATAATAATCACTATTTATAGATCCAACCATAGAGGTCTATTAACATACCTTAGATATCAGTTGAGCCATCAGTGCAGGTGAGGGCTACTCTTATAACATTACCATGTATGCATACTCTACCACTAAGATATTAATTAGAGAGATACTTGCATAAGACACATGTTGTGGATTCTAGAGAGACTTTCTCTACCCCATTACCACATAGATTAGATTTACAACATAGAGCATCCAATATAGTTACAACTTAGTCTAATAGATTGGTTCACATGTACTTCATATTTCATAGGCTTATTCAATCATGTCCATAGATTCAATAACCCACTTCTTAGACAATTTTCAACTACACATCACTCAGTACATCTGATTCTCAAATCTTAGATACCTCATCGCACAACACACATGATCACTCTTCCTCTATTTGATATATGACACATTTATTATGAGTCTCTTAACAGACTCATCATTTAGTAGTATATTTCTTATTATACATATATTATAATCATAAAATACAAAAAAACATTAAAATATTACTCAAAAAATACAAATATTAGATTGTATACATTACCATGTTTACATTCCTTCTATTTTCTAGGTACTACATATGCTATTTATATTAGTGTAGTTAGTTTTTATCATACATACATGCTTCACTTGTTTTCTTTGAGTGTTCATCGATTCTTATAGGTCTCAATTCCATGATAAAATTGCAAATTTTCTACTATCTACCCATTGGGGGCACATATATAGATACATAGATTCAACATTGATACATTCACCCATTGGGGGAATCATATACTATTGATGCTTCTAATTGCCCTCACAAGTGATCTTAATGTTGATTAACACTTCTCATTTTAGGGATATGAAATTCCAAGGCATGAAGTTGTGGTTTGTGACAATTTTTGGGATGTCTATTGTGAAATAGAAGTAAATTTGATGGTTAAGAGCCACCAAGGTCTTGATCTTTGTGATAATATAAGATTAAAAGTTAATCTAAATGGATATTAACAATTATCTTTAAACTAATTGAGTTTTGATATATAAAATAGAAAAAGGAAGGGTAAGGTAGAAAAGAGAACGTGATTGCAAATTTTCATCTCGAATATTTCTTAAGCATGAAATATACTGAGAGGGGGGGGTGAATCAGTATATTATATATATTTTACTTAATTTCATTTATTTTCTTTAAACACTTAATCACACATTCAAGATATCCAATAAAACTTGAAATAATAATATACACCACATGAGAGAGAGAGAGAGAGAGAGAGAGGAGAGGAGAGAGAGAAGAGAGAGGAGAGAGAGAGAGAGAGAGAGAGAGAGAGAGAGAGAGAGAGAGAGATGGAGATGAGAGAGAGAGGAGAGAATTTTTACATGGAAACCCAAAGTGGTAAAAAATATGGAGAACAATCTCAAGTATATGAATGAGCACCAACTAAAATAACAAAGTTCACAAGTAACAACTTGCAAGAGCACCAACCCATTTTCCAAGCACCAACACATTAACTATTTGTGAGAACCAACCCATAAGAGCACCAACCCCTTTTAAATATTTGTGAAAACTAACCCATAAGAGCACCAACCCCTCTTGTGTATAAAACACAACTATCTTCTCAATGTTGCTTACTCAACTAATGATAAAACTCTACAATATCTCCTACTTTTCTCTCTTTGAAAACAAATACAAACCATGCACTCTCTTGCATATAACAAATGTCTTCTCAAACCTTTATTTATATCTTTCCAAATTAACTTTGTCATTCACCCTTTGTGACCCTTCAATCCTCATGGAAAATGGCACCAAATTTGTATGACCCTTTGTATCTTTGCATTTGAAAAGTCATATGGTGACCCTTCATAAGCAAATGCATCCATTCCTCTTTTGTCTTTATTTTGGGGACTTTTCATATTCCTCAAAGTGTCCCTTCATACAAAAATACACCATACCTTTATTTTTCTTCACATGGTGACTCTTGGAATTCCTTAAGATGATTCTCATGAGAAAATTCATTCCATTCCTCTTTTGTCTTTACCCCATTACTCTTTGACTTCTCCATGGGCCCTCTTTTGACTTATATGAAACCAAAAATATTTTAATTAATATTAAATAAATATTGACACACATTATCCAAGACATGAATATAAAAAACACCATTAAATGTAATGGAGCCTTTATCACCAATAATGCTAGACCTTTGACATCAGTGACAATATTTCGAACAATCTTTCCCTTTGTCATTGATGGAAACATCAAACTAAAACTACCACATCTTAAAACTTGCATAAAAATATCCTCTAAAAAAACAAACAATAACTCCCCCTTACTGTATCAACTTTGTACCTATTCCTGTGTACCTATTTATGCACCTATACCTATACATGTACCTATTTCTATTATTCTCCCCCTTTAACATCAATGACAAAGGGCCTACCTAGAGCTAACACTTATCTCCCCCTCTATTGATGCTGAACCCCAATGGTAGGAAGTATAATAATTACTCTTAAATTCTTCCATAGAAACTCAAATGTGTCTTTTGGTAGTGCCTTTGTAAAAATATCTACAATCTACTATGTAGTACTGATATATTTCATCTTAACCTATTGATTTGCAACCTGTTCTCTCAAGAAGTGTTATCTAATGGGAATATGTTTCATTCTTGAATACATCACTAGATTATTTAAAATATTAATATCACTTATGTTGTCATAAAAAATAGAAATAGGTTCATCATATTTACCTTCATATCTTCCAAAGTTTGCTTCATCCAAAGCACTTAAGTACAACATAATACTGCTACAATATATTCTACTTCAGCTATAGAAAGTGATACTAAATTTTTATTTTTGCTTAGCTATGATATTAAGATATCACCAAAGAAGAAATATCCTCCACTTGTACTCTTTTTTTCATCCAAGAAACCTACCCAATCTAAATTTGTATAAGCATCCAAAGTGAAATCTCTACCTATGGGATATCATAATCCATAATCTAGTATCCCATTGATATATCTAAATATTCTATTCACCAACTAAACATGACTCTCTTCGGAGCTGATTGATATCTTGTAACCATACCTATTACATGCATGATATCTGGCTTTGATGCTGTCAAATATAAAAGACTACCAATCATAGATCTATATAAAGATTGATCTACAATAGGTGAATCTTCATCTTTGCTCACCTTATTTTCTATACACATTGGTGTGCCAATTGGTGCACATCTTCAAAACCAAATTTATTAAATATTTCCTTGGCATATTTACTTTGAGATATGAAAATTCCTTTATCTGACTGAAATATTTACAATCCTAAAAAAAATGACAATTCTACAGACATAGACATCTCAAATTCTTTTTGCATATTATTAGAAAATTCTTTTGTCATCTTTTCAATGTTTCTTCCCAAAATGATGTCATCAACATATACCAAAACAATCAATTGATGCTCACCTTTTTTTTTGATGTAGAGATTACAGTCAGTAAATCCTCTCTTGATACCTTGATCCTGTAGGTACTTATCAATTCTTGCATACCAAGCTCTGGGAGCTTGTTTCAATCCATACAGTTCTTTCTTTAATCTACATACATGACTACTAATATTTGAGAGAATAAATCTCTTAGGCTACTCAATTTAGACCCTTTTTCTTTTAGATTCCCATTTAGGAAGGTAGATTTGACATCAATCTAAAACACTTTAAAATTTTTAAACACTGCATATGCAAGAAACATTATAATAGCCTCTAGCCTTACTACTAGTGTAAAAGTTTCTTTAAATTATATTCCCTCAATCTGAGCATATCCTTTACATACTAATCTTGCTTTATTCTTGGTCACTTCTCCATTTTCATTCAGCTTATTTGTATAAACCCATTTTGTTCTTATCACATTGTGATCTTTTGGTCTAGGCACTAATTCCCAAGTATCATTCTTTTCTATCTAATTTAATTCTTCATTTTTTTACTTTAACCCTATGCTTATCATGTCTAGCTTCTAAAGAAGTTCTAGGCTGAATTTTAGATAACAAAGAGAAATTAACTTGCTCAGATTCACTTGCCATCATTTTTCTAGTGTGAATTCCTTCATTTATGCCCCTAATGATGTCACTTTCATTATGATTTCTTTGGACATATTTGGATGGGGTTTTGGTGTCCTTTTTCTCTTTCTTCTCATCTTCATCTAAATATTCAAAATCTTCCTCTTCAATGATTTCAAGAATGTCTAATAGATCACTGATTCTTTGTGTTCCATCTTCTTCTATTTTGACACGTGCACAAGTTTTTCATTGGTTCTATTTATCAAGCATATTTTTCCAAAAAACTCTAAAATAATCAACTATTTTTGGTTTGTCTTTCCATAGCTCATAATGAGTCTTGTCACTATTGACTGTCAATAATGCTCAACTACTCCATTTTGTTATGGATTTTTGGCTACTGGATAATGTCTCTTTATTCCATGGTCTTCACAAAACTCAATAAACTGATTTGACATGAATTCTCCTCCTTGATATGATTTTAGACACTTAATTTTCAAACTAGTTTCATTCTCAACTAATTCTTTGAATGATTTAAAGTGTTTGAAAGATTCTAATTTTTTAAGAAAAATTACCTAAGTCATACTAAAAATTAATCAATAAGCAACATGAAATATTTTTCACCTTCAGTACTTTGAGTTCTCACAGGTCCACATAGATCAGTGTGAACAAGCTCTAATATCTGAGTGGTTGAGTACTCTTTTGTTTTAAACCACCTTCTGGCCTGCTTCCCATGCTAACAAGGTTCATAAAGCATATCGAATGGCTTTGTAATCTTTAGAATATTTTTGACTACTTGCTTCTTATTTATATTGATAAGATTGTCAAAATTTATGTGTCCCATTCTCTTGTGCATAAACAACTTTCTTCAATTTGACTCAAACAATATCTTTAACCTCTGATGTCTAATAATATATACAATTATTACGTATTCTTTGAGCATCTACAACCAACATATTTGAATCTTTTATCCTAATTTCACAAATTTCTACATAAAACATTAGTGTGTAACCTTGATCACACATTTAAGTTAAACTCAAAATATTATTCTTAATACCTTCTACATACAAAACATTTTTAGTTTTAGTTTTACAATTATCCAAACTTAGTGTACCTTTTTTAGCAATTCTGGCACTAGTATTATCTCTAAACTTCACTGTGTCACCATTGATCTT